>JAXCLQ010000009.1:15391676-15405964 GCA_035584115.1 Cedrela odorata | reverse complement strand
AAACAAGAAACAAGAAAGAGCAAAAATAATATCAATTTGTTCTTTATAAAATAGTCTCTCAACATCTTTGTAATAGAAACTTGGGGTGAGTGAAATTATTACTATATGCAATTTTTTGGTGTATATTGAATTTATTAAAGAAGCGTGATCTTAATAATGTACGTAAATACCGAATGTTGACAAAATTTTTATGAATTAGCTAAGTTAAGACATGTATGAAAAATATAGATTTAGTTGCCATACCATTATTCAGGTTTGTGACATTAGGTTTGTGTATGAAATGTCAAGGTGTCTTGATGTTTCAAACATAAGAAATCTTGACGTTTATAAATATAGAGATTTTTATTTTTTATTTTTAGAAACATGTTTCGTTACTTATTATGATTTACTTTAAAGGATCGTGGGAGAGTTCATCAGATGGTGCAGATATTTACAAAGGCAATGAAAGTTGTATATTGTGTATCCCAAGACAAATTAACTACCAAGAGATCCTCCATAAACTTTGTTCTATGCTTCAGATGAATTATACAAAATTTTGTATTAACATAAAAGCAACACCTCGAATTTGGAAGACACTGAAAGTAAAGGATACCTCATTAGGAAAGGATGTAGAAAGGAAGAGGTGCTCCCAATGCAAGAAACATGGTCATAATAGACAAACTTGTAAGAATTTGGTTCTATTGCAGCCTGATTAGGTTGTATTTGTATTTTTCAAAATGTGTTGTATGATTGACATTATTATATGATTGACATTACGTGGATTATTGAAAAAACATGATGTTTCGACATTAATTAATGGTTTTATTTTGTTCTTGTTGCTAGATAACATTTTTATGTGTTCTCTATGTTGATATGGAAAAATTAAAAAAATTTTGCATTTATATGAAAAAGAGGGAAATCTACATTTAACATTAGAAATCTCGATATTTGAAGAAAATATATATCAAATGTTAAGATTTTTATAATTGATTCTCAATGTGTTTTGGTGGTTTTCACTTATAATATGTTTTGATTTGAAGATTTTCAATTATAATATGTTTTGGTGATTTTCACTTGCAATAAGTTTTGATTTGAAGATTTTCAATTACAATGTGTTTTGGTGATTTTCACTTACAATCTATTTTGATTTGATTACATTTGTATGATTCCCGTATAATCCATGACAGACAATAATTTTAATGTTTATTTGAGTAGTAAATTTAATATATATGTGAATGCATTGTTGTATGTAGAAATAGATTTAGCCATCAAAATTTTTATAACCATAAATCCATCATAAACAATAATGAAATTAAACTTGTATACACAAGTACATAAGTAGTCTTAAAAACATGCTTGAACTACAGAAACTGCCATCCTCTTCCTTAATAATATAAAGTCATTTAGACCAAATCAAACGAGTACCCAAATTCTAAATGCTTCACAAAATTTAAGATAAAAACCCCACATTCTCCTCTATTATTGTTTTGTTGAGGCACACTCTATCGCAAACAAGTTTCTTTAAATAGTAACCTATTGTCAACCAAATCTCTTATTACGGCATAGAATCCAACCTATCTTAACAAAGATGGGAGAAGTATGCACATCGCTCTCATATAATCTATTATGAAACTATCTTAGGTAGAAGCTAGAAATGAATCATATAATTGCATCTTGTGCGCAACCAAATCAATTCTTACTAAAATCCAATGTTGTTAATTAATATTAATTAGCACAAAAATAATATTGGCTTTAGTTCATTTTTGAGGACCTTCCACAATGTTCCCATCTACTATCTTGTCCCTAATAATGTATTTGATGACAGTGTCACTCTATCTCACATTCTCAATTTGCACATTGTTGTCTTCTATTTGCTACCTATATTGCTTGAAGTATCCTTGCAAAAGATCATGAGTAATGTCTATTACAAAATAAATATAAGGTCAAGAGAAAAATTCTGCAAAGTTTTCCTTATAAAATGAGCATTTTTCAATTTTTAAATCTGCATAGAAAACTTGATGTACAACTCCAAACACACATCCAAGATTACAACAACACTACATCACCAAATTGAGGCCTTAGACACCTACAAATTAAGATGAACATATCCTTATGAAAATATACTTACAAAAAAATATATGTCAACAACTGTCTCCCATTGTGATATATGATTGACATGATCTCATTGAGCCTCCCAAACCAAATCCAAGTAAGCATTTATATGCTGTATATTATGCAGTACAATAGTGATAAATTTTTAACTCATGGGCGCACTTTCATTTTCATTCCAAAAGGTACAAAATTTAATATATACTCACATCATCCTTTAACTACATGTTTGTATCATTACCCAACACCGCTCTGAACCATGGTGGTATTGCACAAAGCCTATGCAATTGGATAAACTCAAAATCTTTACTTCTCATCCAATTTTGGAATTCTGTCTACAACTAATTGATGCATTGCATGACACTAGTTTTTCGTTTCTTCAATTCCATAGGATTTACAAATGGGTTCCCTTAAGTCCAAGACCACTTGTATGTCATTCCATACCTACTAAATTTAACAAGATTCAAGATAGTGGTAGGCATAATGACCTTTTCGACATTAGTTTTGTCCATACAAGTTTAATGCTGAGCGTTGGCCTGAACATTAATGTCTGGAGCAATTGATAATAAATTATTAATCAGTTCATGTACAAAGTACTAAAAAATATTACCAGCAAAATATGGAATTGTTAATATCAACATGTGATTATGACAATACCTACTCAATATTAACTACAAATGACTCAAACCATCCATGCACATCGTGCCTTAAGTTTTGTACCTCTTCAATGAATTGTTCTTTATCAAGCATTATTTCTGCATGAACTAACTCTTCATGCTAATTAAACCTATTTTATATATCCAACTGTATAAGCTCGAAATTCTTAACTATGTCATCCTGCATTGATTTATTGTCTAACTCAAGGTGTAACAACTGCGAGTAATTTGCAAGCACAAAAATTAAAAATTGGAATACCATAAATTCGCAAATTAATTATCAGTTGTAATTATGCATAAGTCTCATATCATACTAGGTCTTTTAGTTCTAGGTTAATTACTGATGAAAGTCACAAAGTCCTATCGGTACCTCTAATGGCTGTAAACAAAAACATGTGTAATCATTAAGTAAAATATGTTAGGCCTATCAATTATTATTGTAATTGAAAAAATTTAAGAAATCGTACCTCATTTTCTTGCTCGATAGTATGCAAAGTGTAAGTGTGGTTAGTGTGATTGGAGACTTTATCATGCAATGACTGAAAAAAAAAATACATGTGCAATGAGATTAAGTAAGAGGAAGAAAATAAAATGCCTATAAATAAATCCATTATATCGTATTATAGTTGATGGTTCAAATGCAGGTTTGTCATGTGGAATAGGGTGGGATTTGTGTCCACATTAGTGCCACAATGTTGCTCACCTCTATCATCGACATCATCATTTCCACCACCACCACTGTCTCCACTAATCCTATTAAGGTCAAGAGACAATGGTACCTCCCTTGCATAGACTTCCATTGCATTTTTAATAGTCCGTGGTTGGACAATGTACTCTAAAGCTTTCTCTTCAAGCGAATCGGTTAATACTTCGTTCACTGATTGTTGAATTACAATTAACAAACTAAATTATTTGATATGATAAAAGCGTTTATTTTGAAAACATTTAAATTCTTAAGGCTTATGTTTTTCATTTCGAACAAAACATCGTTAAGTGCATTATATCTTAAAAAAAATTCTTCTTTTTCCACTTTAACATACGAGGAATAGTTCTGTTTGTACGTGCAATAATGTACCTTTTCCCACATATGGGAATTGTCCCAAATATGCACAACTAGAATAATAATAAAAAATGCAATCATAAACACTTAACCATTATAGTTGTTAAGTACTTAGCTGGACATCATAACCATACCTGAAATATGATGGGATAACCCTCCAAGTTATAAAGTTAATTGTGTGTCGGATTAACAACATGTATTGTCTTGAATTTCTTCTCCTTTCCTCTTAAAATTCTACATAAAGATTTAAAAATGAGCACCCATAAAACTATCCCCGATGGATACTCATTGAAAGTATATATATCATTTACCAATTAGATAACGAATGAGTCAACCTTGCTACGGGTGTCTATCCTAAACAAAAAGTGCTTGTCGAAAAAATAAATACCAATTTCACTACATCTGAGTCATCGGTACTTTGGAAATTATTGCTATTAATAACTGATCCGAATATTTCTACATTATCATATTATTCCCATTGAAATACTAATTATGCAGTCAATGATCCCTGCTAGTGTGTTGGCTCTTCATGTTATGTGAGTAGTGGCCGAAATTGAGTATAGTAATTAACCCAAACTCCATCTTCAAGAAACGAATCAATTGATCAAAAAACAAAAACCACATCTCATCCTCAAAATCGCTCCCTATTATGTGAACCTCTCTTAAAAGTATGTTGTGAGTAAGCAATTTTGCAAATGTAATTGATTGTAACTCTAAAAATATCCCAAACCACGTCATTATAAAAAGATCCAGTTTTGATGCAGTCCATTTGTCACGTGTTTTATTTATAGCCCACATGTGAGATAAACAAATTACTCACACCTAAAAAAACTCCTATTTCTTTTTCTTTAACATTTTACTGAGATGAGTATCTTCATCACTTTGTTCTTCCATTATTACTGTGCAAAATTAAATGACATATTAGTAAACCATGCATGTATGTTTTACTTCGCAAAAAATTTTACATTTCAGTCATCTCAATATATAATGATATATGATCAATTAAACCAAAAAAAAAAAAAAGTGGAAGAGAAAAAACTACAGCTGAAATTTTTAAAAACTTATTTTTATACCAAATCCCTTAAATTGTGACAAGCAAAAGAAATTTACAACACAAATCAGTAAGTCTAGCATTGTTGAATGAAAATTTTCTGCCAAAAATATTTTGAAAGAAATAGACAATACCTCTTTGCAAACTAATTTGATATATTCAGAGGGAAACCTAGTTCATTATTTTATTTCAAATACATCGATATCATTGCTTAAAAGTTACATAACAATAAAAATAAAAAAATAAATAAAAGTAAAGGGTTTCTCAACTTCTATTTATTAAAGGAAGAGAAAGTTAGAAATTCATCTCTATTTCACATGCACCAATTGGATGGTAAACAATCTAGAGTATAGCTGCATTAGAAAGAACGTAGCAATCATAAATTTCTTAAATCACCAAATATTCTTTGTGATTGAGATGTGTGAAACACATTTGCATGTGATAGACTAAGTATATAAATGCCAAGCAAATCAAAGACCCTTGCCTTGCTTATTGACAAACTACTACTTGTTGTTAAGTAATATAATATATATATATATATACATATATATATAATTTCAATATTATTCATTCACATTCACCCCAAGTGGTGGAATCTGGGCATGACAGAATTTTCTTGGTGACAAGTTTAGTGTGTAATGATCAATAGTTCGAAAGGATACTGAGTTTAAGGTTTTGAATCCCGTGAGCTCTAACTTAATAGGGTTTAGACAAATAGAAGGATGTTACACACGCAGTACATATAGTCGAAAGTAAACGGTTCAATAAAAATTTTCTTCATTGTAGTTTAGGGACTATGATACATTACTAGATATTAATCATAGTTGTTAAGCTTACGAATATGCTTTGAAAAAGAATCTAGGGCAGGCTTACGGCTAACACCACAATGAACTCAAGAAGTCACACCAATAGCTTGAACTTAGATTTGCTATAAGAGAGATTAAATATTATCCGTAAGAAAGCTAGCACTCTCGGAGATAATATTTAGCTAAAAAGTATAAACAATTTATACGTTAAATAGTTTAACACACACGAGAGCTTAATAAATTAGCCTAAATGTAATTTAATGTAAATTACATTATTTAATTAATATTAGAGAATATAAATGAAATTAAATAAAATTGTTTAAAGTTTGTTTGACTAACTTTCAGACAAGTTTGGCATTAAAGTATTTAATGTGGGATTATTTTGAGCGTATAAATAATCAAGACATTAGGATTACTAAAAATACAAAATGTAATTATTATGGAAATGTACTAATATACAAAGTTTAATGGAGTACTTCTACAATGAAAAAAACATCTTGAGAGATGTTATAGGTATCTTTGCAATATAGATAAGAAGCAAAAGCAACTTGCAGACAGGCCTTGTCCTGATAAAGATAATACTCATATAACATGAAATTTGATTAAGAGTATTGTAAACTTATGCTCGCTAGAGCTATTATAAAAGATGAATTGCCTTTTATAGAGCATGATAGTTTTGGGGAGTTTGTGCATGCTTTACAACCTCGATTTAAATTTGTTTATCGCTTACTATTGCTAGGGATTGCATGAAAGTATATGTGATTGAGAAGACTAGTTTGCGAGGATCTTTAAAATCCAAGAATATAATAATTGCTTTAACTCTGAATATTTGGACTTCTATATAAACTCTTAGTTATCTAGGGGACAATAATTAGAAGTTGTACAAAAGAATTCATAATTTTATTGAAATGCCCAGTCATAAAGAGAAAGACATAGGAAAAATAGTAAGATCAACCTTTTAGGTATGAGGTATTGATGATAAGATGTTTACAGTTATGATAGACAATGTTAGTTATAATGATGTGATGATTGCATATTTGAAGGGAAGACTTCCAAACTTAGTTCTTGGTAGAGACTTTCTCCATATAAGTAATACTGCTTATATTTTGAACTTGATTGTTAAAAATGAGCTGGGGGAAATTAAAAATTCTATTAGCCAAATTCGTGGTGTGATGAGATATGTGTGGGGTTCTTCGATAAAGGCTCGACAATTTAAATTGTGTTGAGAGAGTAAGAATTACTAATAATGATAGGGTTTGTCTTGATGTTTCAATTAAGTGGAATTTCAATTACCTAATGTTTGACATAATCGTATGTTTCAAAAATTATTTGATAGGATGGGTGTTGAGGATTCAACCTATAAGTTTAAACTTGAGAGTGATGATGGTGTTTTGACTTTGGAAGATTGGCAAAAAGCAAAAGCTTTACTTGGTTTTTTAAAGAAGCTCTACCTTGCCACTAAAAAATTATCAAGATCATTATATGTCATATCTAATAGTTTTGTTCATGATATTGTTGCATTCTCACTTGTATAACTAAATGAAAAAATGATTCAGCTTCGTATGTTAATTGTATGTGTCAAAAAATGAAAGAAAAATTTGATAAGTATTATGATGATGTTGACAAGACAAACTTTATGATTTTAATTGCAATTGTGTTAGATCCTAGATATAAGATATTTGTGGTTAAGTTTTTTTACAAAAGACTTTTTGGTAATCATAGTGCAAAAGCAGAGGAGAGATGTGCAAATTTGAAGGGTCTCTTATAACGTTTGTTTGAGTTTTATAAAGATGGTTGTACATGTTCTGAAGTAAGTCAATTATCTTAAAGTTTGAGTGTGGTGAAAAAGAGTGGTGTTGTTGGTGGCAATGATGATGATATACAGTTTTAAGAGGAATTAATGAGGTTTATAAGAGAAGAAGAAGAGGTGAAGCCTAAATTAGAGTTGGAAAAATACTTTGAAGAACATTATGAAGATAATGAAAAAAATCTTGATATCTTAATTTGGTGAAAATATAACAGGTTTAAGTATAAGATTCTTTCTTGAAATGCAAGGGATGTGCCAGGGATTCTCATATCCATTGTTGCTTTATAGCCTTAAAGTCGGCTTCTAGTTCATCCGATATTGTTTTTGATTCATTTCAAAGTTTCTTAACTCCCAAAGTTGTGCAATCATTGATTGATTTAGGTAATATTAGAAAATTGATAGAAAATGCAAAAAGATATGATTCAGGTAAGACTATTTGTGTTATTTCAGTTTTAATCATGGTGCTATTTCTAGTATTGTTGTTGCCAGTACTACTGGTGGTGGTGCTGGTGCTACTGCTGGTGTTGCTGTTGTTGTTGAAGCTGCTACTAGTAAAGAGTTGTTTATTGCTGTTTAATTGACAATTGTGATGCTCAAAATTAAATTAACTGTGAGAATTTAGTACACTGTCCAGATGCTCAAAATTAAATTTCGAGCAGATGAGGGAAATTCTTCTTCATGCGCTCGAAATTTAATTGTGAGAATCTCGACTCTGTGCTGAATTACGAAGTGCTTGAAAAAAAATTTATAAGTATCTTAATTGACCAACACCGTTTATGTGTTTTAGTTTTTTTAGTTTAGCACAAGGTTGGGCACAGTAACCAGCTTTCGGCTCATTTCGCATTACAAATTTTATTTATAAAAGTTAGATCAACGACGAAGTCGCATCGTTGTACCTATATAAAGTTTGAGAACAGGTTGAGAGTGCTGCTCCCGATGCCTTTAATCAATGGCTTTATCCCTTAGAATCGTTTCTGCGCTCCACCTAATTTGAGGGAAATTTCAGAGAGAACCAGCTACTATAAAGTTGGATTAGTCTTTTTATACCATACCTAAGTCAGACAAACTATTTGCAAGTCAGTATCATTGCGGGCCTCCACTGTAGTTTCCTGTAGCTTCGCCGACTCAAGCATAGTTCACCATCTTTCGGGTCCCCACATGCTTGCTTGCAGTCGAACCTGTCTCAGCTGAGAATAATCACATATTGTCTTATTATTTTTTCCCGTGAAAAGTTAAGGGGTGTTATGTTCATAGTTTAATTGCAAATTCTATAAACTAAGATATAATATGTGGATTTTTTTATTTTTATTTTGTGTAATTTAGATACAATCTTATAGAAAACACATGGGGAAGCTTTTAACTGTTTTTATAACTTTTTAGGGTTAAACCCAAAAACTGATATTGGGAACTTTCTACCAAGATCTCTGTAATTCCTTATTTTTTAAAAACAAGGAAGCATAATATCAATGGAATAGTGAAATAACAATCAAATCCTAACAGTCAACTAATTATGTGTTTTAGAATTGTCAATAATTTCTGAACCCTCTACACACTTGGGAATTTTTTAACTAGTAAACTACACTATGATTGCCACTGTGCTATTATTATTTGCCCAGTGGTTCTACTATTAAATAGTAAAAATATGTGATGTAAATATGTTTGCTTGTGATGTGGTAAGAAAGGTCCAGCCAGAGAGGGACTGCGGTCTAAGGAAGGTGATCAACTAATCTTTCTTAAATGCAAAAACATGCTGGCCTTCTCCATTATGGCAAGAGTTGCCGGTGTTGATGGGTTAAACATTTAAGTCTTGATGCTTAGTACGGTCAGTTTACTGCATAAGAGAAGCTCATAATCAAGCTACAAAGTGTAATTGGTAATATGTTAGTTTTTAAATGTACTCTTATTTACTTTTCATGATTGCTTAGTTTTGATAGATGATAAACTAATAGAATGGTATGCCTTTGTATCTAATTAAATGGTCTGAGATATGAAGAAGGCTCTTAGGAAGAACTATTCTTGAGATAAAAATTACTGGTACACTGATGTGAGGAAGAAACTACGACATCTTATTGTAGAAACATTGTTCCCTTGACTCACCATATAATTAATGAGGCAGTTGCAAGTAATCATGAAGCTAATTCCTCACTTAGTGCAGCTGCAGAGAAAGAAGAGGTTGTTGAAAGCCTTAGGTGCAACAATCAGACGAAACAAAATATAGTATTCAAGAGAGGAGTTGATGTCCCACATTTCCTATATATCAACCATGGCCACAATGTTAAGCAGATGCTATTTGACTTTTTTTCAGGCAAAATGAAGCTCTTGATTTGTTCAAGGGAGAGGAGGAAAGAGTTTTAACTTACCGGATTTATTCTGATATCAAACCTAAAACAATTCGTCCAAAGAAACCGCATATGCTCATGAATGACACAAAAATGGTTACCTCATTCCCCATATGCCCGACCCATCTGTTTTTATTTTAAAATAGAAACAGATCAATAAGTTATTGAATAATTAATAAAATAAACTAGGTTAATGAATTCATAGCATGATGTTGCTTCACTGTTGTAGGAAATCAAACCAAAATTGAAAGTAACAATATAGAAAAAGTTCAAAATCCTGCTTCCTTATCTCCTCTAGAAGCCTATGATTTCAAACATAAAATATAACTTTTCCACAATGTTGGAACAGAGCCAAACATCTAAAATTCCCAAACCCTGAAGCACAGAAACACTCACACAAATTGCTAAATTATCCAACCACAAGTTCTTTTCTCTTGTACAAACTACAACAAACTATAGATATAGTAGCATACAAAAAATGCTACAAAAAGTAAACAGTAGCATTTTTCTCATGCTATAATAGCCCATATTACTAAAAGTGTATTCATAAAATAGCAATTATAAGATACTACAAATTATAGTTTTATAGCATAAATCGAAGTTACATATGTTTTTTGGTTGCTTTGTATATATGCTATCATTATATATTATGTAACACAAAAAAATGCTATCAAATTTTCTTTAGTAGCACAGTAAAAATGATGCAAATTAAATTATACTTAGCATATGAAAAATACTATGTATTAACGTCTTTTAACATTTTGAAAATGCTATCAGATTGCTAGTTATAGCATAGTAAAAAAGCTAGAACTTTGATAATATGCAACATTTTTAAAATGATGCAAATTATGGCGTGTAGCTTTTAAAAATGCTATCAAATTGTCTCTCATATCATATTAAAAATGCTGCATTTGGTCACAAAGGTGAACTAAGATCAATTTTCATGTGATTGAAACGCTCTTTTCTCTCTTAAAATGTTTTTAGTATGGTTTGGCAGCATGGAGCATGGTGGTAGTGAATCCAATTTTCTCTCCATTTATCTCTATCTACTACATTATTTATAGGCTTTTTCCTTTTCCTTGTTATTGTAGAAGCTTGATTCCTTATGGCCTGCTGAAGCTATTTTCTAATAGGAAACCAAAACATACCCAACTTAGGATTCTGGCTAGTAGTGTTTGCCTCCTTAAAGGAGATAAGAGGTATAGTTTGCTAGGGACTCTTTTTGATGACTCTTGTTTGCTTCTACCTTAGAGTGTTTGTGTCTTTGTTAAACATGGATTGTGTGGAAACAGATTGGCTGCTTCAATCGGGCGTGGGGACAAACCGAGGGCCGTAACCGAGTAGAGGATTCTGGAGCACCTGAGGAGGATATCTGAGGCAACGCATGCTAACATGAAATCCAGATCATCTGGGGAGAATCCTGGAACAACAGGATTGCCCCAGTTTCTAGTAGCTACGAGCGACAAGTTCTTTGTTTGGTGCTAGAAACAAAAAGAGATTATATGTCTCTCGTGTCCTTGGGTCATACTCAACTATTATCTCGTCTCATCTCATCTCGGGTGAGGAAACTCAGATTTTGGGAATGAAAAGGCATGTCCTTTCAAGTCTCTTCACATATGACCACTCGGGTTGTTGTTCATTTTGTTCACATATTGGAAGCCGTTGTTAGTGGGCCAGCGAAATCTATGGCTTTCTTCTCCTCTTTTCATTTCCATCATCATGTACTGGAAATTTGCCCTTCTATGTTTCCTTTACTGACCTCCTCGGCACATCCCCTAACGGTTTGCTTAGGCCTTCTTGTTCTTCTTGTACTTCATCATTTCCCTTCTTTGCCTTTCTCACCCCATCGCCTTTGTTTCCTCTAATTTCCAATCTCTGTTGTTTTCTGGATTGTCCTCACTTCGGCGAGTATTTCTTTCACTTAGGGCCTAAGGCTCTTTAGTAACTCCAACATTTCCTCTATTTCCCCCTGTTACTCTAGAGTGCTTCCTCTCCCACCAACTACAACTTCAGGATCTGTTGGCGTGCGTTCATCCGAGCTGTTACTGCTATCTTCTCGATCATCATCTTTACGTCTCTTACTCGTACTACTTGCTTCAAATGCCATTATATTGCCTGAAAGATTCTTATAACATAACTTTTTGTTCTATCCCTATCGTTGGTGCCAACTATTAATACCCAAAATTTTCCTTTCTAAGTGTCAACACACGATTTGTTTTTCTGCTGGATGAAATCTAAGTGTCAACACACGATTTGTTTCTCTGCAGGAAGAAATCTGACGAGTTTCTTGTCCTCAATTTTGTGTCTCCTCGGGTCTGCAAGCTACAAAAAGAACTAATCAAGGATATTGGTTCCAAGCAATATCCCTCCAATGCTTAAGTCATTTAAGGGCTTTGAATTCCTTATAAATTGAGTAATGTTTAAAGTACTTTTTAAATGCTAAAAAAAAATATTGCGAAGTGTTTACTCTGATTTTGGTTCTAAATGCTTTTTGGCAGAATAATAGCAGAGAGAAAATTTTCGGGTCCCCTTTTCTCTAGTTTGACCCTTATTTATAACCTCATGTCCTTGTTACCATAGAAGTATGATCCCATATAGGCTTAGTAAGGTTGTCTTTTAGAAATTTAAGTTTAGTTTGTCTAGAACTTTGGTAAGTCATGCTTATCTTTTTATAGGAAATATGGAGCGTAGTTCATCAAGGACTTTATTTCATTCACAAGTCCCTTAGTCAGATATGAACCTGGATGAGCCGAGGATGACTTTTGGTGAGGATAAAATATTAATTAGAACCCAAGGTGACCTGCTAAGAACTTACTACCTCCACGCCTTGTTGACCTGAAATGTGACTAAGCTTTCAATAAAATCATGGGCGAACATGTATCATGCATTTTTTAGATATCAAAATTTGCGTGTGTGTAGACTGGCTAATTGTGTTTCATGGTGTTGTCAAGACTCTGTATTTTGCTTCAAATCTTCGATATTTGTTAGGCTTGACTTTGGTGATTGTGGTAACGACTTGGTGCTATTGATTTATAAAGGACTTGCCATGGTGTGTGTTTATATACCTTTGTTTGATAACTAAGTTCGTAGATAGATAAACTAACCTTTATCTATAAATTCTCGGCCCGGTTGGCTGGTTCCTCGGCTTCTAAGATACCATAAGATGGTTAGTGATAATTCTGAAGAACGTTCCGACTCTCAAAAAATATTTATAAAGTCCTTGGGTCCCTAAACGTTTAACCCTCATATAGAGTCATCTGCTGGTGCAAGGTGATACTAGCTATCACTCGAGGATAAAGAGAGGAGGGAAGTTTGCTGGTGCACATTTTTGCTTTAAAAGTGGTTTAAGGAATTCGTTAATACAAAATTTTTACTTATTATCAAGGAATTTACGATATTTTCCAATATTTACCAAAATTTCATTCATCTCGTTTGGCTGTTCTAGAATCTATTTTCCACCCATAATTTTTGGTTTCTTAGGAGTGTGTTCGTCTGAGCTATTTCTTCCATTCTTATGTTCCTCATCCCCATGTCTTATACTTATGCTACTTAAGACGTAACCATATCTTCTAATAAAAATAGTTTTTTGTTCAGCTTTTCCACAGATGATGCCAACTGTTGATACTTGATTTTTGTCTACTAGATATCAACATGTGATTTATTTTTTTGAGGAAAAAAATATTCTGAAAATAATGTCCTTGAACCTTAGGAATGTCCTGGGGTCAGCCAGTTGCACGACAAACTCAAAATATTTTCCTGGTATACTAGCAATTCTTGTAAGATAGAAAAGGATTAGGGGTGTTAGAGTTCCGGCAATAAGCTTTTGATACCTAAATCAGTAATAACATAAAACTCTTCGTAAATATGATCCAAAGAAAAATTGATTTATCCTTAGTCTAATGAACCTTTTTTATCCTTATTATGAAGATGACTTGACATGTATTTAAAAGTACGAGAGGAAAACTTCAAGGTATAAATAGGGTGAGTTACTTTCCTTGAGAAACTCTTCAAACTGGATGTTCGACTTCCTCTTTAACCTTACTTCACCAATTCTTTGACATTATAAGAATCCCTCTACCAATTGAATGTCAAAGCATGAAGGACAATATCTTGAATATTTGTCCTTTGGAAGAAAACAGACCTTTCAGAAGGTAAAGTCTTTCTACCACCTGCTGTTGAACCCAAAGAAAACTTCGGGTTTCTATTACTTCACTGCATAGATGGCGAAGAAAAAACTAGTTCATGATTTGCTCTCTTTTAACTAGGAGTGGAAGCATCAATGGTTCTTTGTTAGTGGGTCGTGGGCCATGGTTAGTAGGTCGATGGACGAACCTATGTAACCCTTACCAAGTTCGGTTCAGCAAGTCATTCATAGTCATCATTCATTTTTTCAAGAGTTGTCTCCACTCTCTTTTTGTTTATCTGACCTGTGGCGGTGAAGTAATATAGTCATTTGTGATTACCTAAAAATCAAGGGCAAT
>JAXCLQ010000009.1:15375507-15388612 GCA_035584115.1 Cedrela odorata | reverse complement strand
TTCTTAGAAAACAGTTCTGCCTTTTTAGCTTCTTTTTCCCCTTGAGTGCCTTCAACAAAACATGTATCTTACCTCATCGGAAGGAAGAATATCGATCGTGGGTACTCATTTTTCTCTTTGAGCATCCTTAGAAAGTGTGATATTTTGATAGAGAACTAATCATATGTTCAAGGATGTATAATAGAAAAATAACTTTTATTGAATGAAATTTCTATATTTACATTAATAAAAATCACATGCTTCTACTAATAATATTTTTCGAGCATATATGCATTCTAGGGTTTCCTTACAACTTTTCCATCTAGATATCCTAGTTGATATACTCAAGGCCTAACCATTTTCAATACCTTGTATAGTCCTTCCCAATTCGAATCAAAGAAGTCTTTTTTTGGTTTTCTTGTATTCAATGTTGCCATTTCTCATACCTTCTTATTATAATATATTATCTCCTTTTGTTGATAATCATAATTTTTTACTTGAACTTGATCATTTTTCTCCTTTATTAAGTCTAAGTAGGCATAAACGAGTTAAAAGTTAGTCTTTTCATTAAATATGTTGTCTTATGGGTGGATTGTTCTATTTTTGCAAGCATGATTATGTTGTCTCCAAAAGCTAAGGAGAATGAAGTCTCTCCCGTAGTTGTTCGACTTGTCATTCTATATACCTAAAGCATCTATGGTATTTTGTCTATTTAAGAGCCTTTCTTCTTTCCTAACTTTACTTTCAAATTCTTTTTAATGACTTTATTGTAAGTGTATGCTTTAGAAATCATTTGTATTGTCAGTTTCAGGGCTTGTGAATATTGTAATATTTATATAATAAATAAAAGAAAGAATTATTTATTCATATATGTATATTGCTTCCTTTATTTATTCATACTATATAATAAAGTATGTATGTGAATAGTTCAGATAATTTATTTAATAGCTAAATGAAATTATCAAATTTATTTCCTACAAAAGTGATATAGACTGGGCATCAATATCACATAATAGGCATACTAAATACCGCTTATGAATATCATAAGATGGTATTGGTGAGGGTGATGATGAGAGTCATGTCACAACAGTATTAGTATGAATTTATAGTTAGAGTACTGTTTATCAAACTTGATCAAAGAATGATAAATCACATAGTATGCATGTAGTCAATAATTTATCGAAAATATTATATTAATGTGCGATATGATCCTTTGATCTGAGACTTCAGAGTCGGATTTAATATGGACACGTATAGTTCATATGATGTATAAATACAAGACTAATCATGTCTTGTATGATAAAGCTAGTTTAGTTATGTGTCGTTCATATAATAATTCAGATGATAGTTAAGATGGGATCTATTGACTTGTTCAAAAAAATTGAGTGATTTCGGTAACTTTATCCATGTTCTAGTTCTTAAATGAATGTCGATAAATGTTTGAAACCAAGTATTTGATTAAAACAAAATAAATGCCACATGAAGAGTTAATGGGGATAAGTTCATGACATATTAATTGTTGATTTAAAAAATATCAAATTTAAGGTTTTGACATTCCATGAATCCTAATTTGATTAGGATTGGATAACAAAAGGAATTTACCCACATAGTATATAAAATCTAAGCAAGGTTTGATGAAGAATTACTTCATTATGAATTAGAGACTATGGCGTATTACTAGAAGCTAACCATAATCATTGAATTTCGAATTATTTGTATATGATTCACGACTAATTTATTTTGAACCTTTATGGTCACACCAATATTTTTAAACATTTGGAAGCTATTAGCGAGAAAGAAAATTATTTATAGAAGGTTAACACCTTTGGTAGTAATTTAATAGGTCGAAAAATTAAATATATGTGTATATATAAGTGTTATATATATATATATATATTTATAATTCTTTAATTAGTTAAATAATCTTGACAATTACATAAATATGTAATTTAAAGTAAATTACATATATTTCATTCTCATTTTGATAATTATCCATGGGCCAATTGGTAATTATTACCATTAATTTTATAAATTATTTAACTTAATTGAATGTTAATTAATTTAAATTACAGGTCAAATTCTTAATGATTAAGAATTAATAAATATGTAAAAGTAATGATTAATTAGATTAACATGGCTTAATATGATTGGTACAAGTATTTTAAGCATTTAAAGGTTCAATGTGTTTTAATGTAATTGATCCAAATAACTATTATTTTGACATAATATCATTGGACCAAATATATTATTCTTGATTGGTTAATACTAAAAGATAATCATCAATTAAAAGAAGGTAGAAAATATTTATAAAAGAAATCATTATTTCTCCCACCTTTCTAAGTTCGGTCATATAGAGAGAAGAAAAAAAAAATTCTTTAAAAAAATTTCCATAGAAGAAAAGGTTTTTTTCAAGCTTCTAAGGGTTTTTTAAGGTATAGATTAAAGAGGTTACATGTATTTGTAACTTATCTTAATCAAATTAAAGCTTGAAAAAGGTAAAAATTTCAAAAATCATAACCTTTATACATATATGTTGATATAAATATTAAAACTTAAATTTATACATATTTTAGACCATAGAATCCTACAATTATTTACTGCAATGACCTGATAATTTGATTTTGGATAAATGGGTGAGGAGAACAAAGATCAATCTTTAACTCTAAACATAGATTTTTGAACTTTTAGTTGTCAAAATATTTTTCATTCTCAGTGATGATGGCATTGGGAATGTCATATTGGCAAATGATGTTCCTTCATATTTTATGAAGTTTGAACATTGCTCTTTTAATCTGAACAAATTATGATGTTTTCTTTGGTCTCTACCGATTTTGTGAAGTAATACCCTGAAACTATTGTGTAATTTGTCTTGGCCTTGTGGACTTGGACTAATTAGCTCCAGCCTTCACTTTGCCAAAAGCCATAGGTGATGAGGATAGTAATTCTCTTTAGAGGTTGTCTCGGTATATTAGGATAAAATTGACAACCTTTGTCAGTCTTAATTAGATCCATTACATCCTTATGGATAGTTGGCCAATAATATCCTTGCTTTAGAATTGTAAAGGCCAATGCCTTAATACCTGAATGATTCCCATATATGCCCATATATATCTCTTTAAGAAAGCAGTTAGCCTTTTCATGTTTCACGCATTTTAGATATGGAAGAATGTATCATCTTTTATAAAGGGACACTTCTATGATGTAATAATTTGTTGCCTAGTAGTTAAGTCTCCTCACTTCGGTTTTATCAATGGGGAGATCTCTTTCGATATATGCTTAGATAAGATCTATCCACATCTCTTCCATATGCATATCATTTATCCTGCCTTCTCCATAGTCACATTTTTAACGCTAAGAACCAATATATACAAAATAGGTATTATTCTTGGCACTCGCACTATTTTAGCTCATGGCAGTTAGCCAATGCATCAACCTTGATATCCTGTGTCCTCGGAATTAGCTCAATCTTTATCTATTTAAACTTGATCATAATTTCCTTTGCTCTATCTAGGAATGCCTTCATGTTTCAAACATGCAAGAAGGGTCTCATATTCTGCCTATTATTTGTTACCTTGAATCATATTCTTAAGGCATAAGTGATTTCATTTCCTTTAAGTGAGACGAGGACGACTCTTGTTCTTCCTTCTTAAGTGTTAAAAACTCTATCAATGAACAGTTTCACATAAAATTGTCCTCTTTTTTCTCTTTAGTATCCTCGGCAAAAATGTTCACAACCTATTTAGAAACCGAGTCATTGGTTATTGATCATTTTACTATAAAGTCTACAAATATTTAAGCTTTAATAGTTATCCTCGGTTAATATTGGATGTCAAACTCACTAAGCTTTATGGACCATTTTATCAAACGATCGGATAGGTCTAGTTGGTGATATATTTACTTTAGTGGCTAGTCAGTGATGTCTATTATGGGATAAGTCTGGAAATAGTGCTTCAATTTTCTTGCTACTATAACTAGTGCTAATGTCAGCTTCTCTGGAAGGAGAATATCTTGTCTCAACATATACTTGGGCTTTACTGGTATAGTATACTAGCTTTTGAACCTTCCTTTATTCTCTAACCATAATTAAATTGACGAAATGTTCAAACGCGACCAAATAAAGTTAGAGCTAGTCACCCAGCTCTAGTTGCATCATTAACAATGTGTTTGCCAGATAAATCTTTAATTCTTGGAAGGTCTTTCTACATTCTTCGTGCCATTTCACCCTCTTTCCCTTTTCATGCCCTAACAGAACTTGAAACAATAAGATTTAAAGATGAAACTATTTAATGCTACCACCTTTCCTACTAAATTTTGAATGTTTTTTAACATTTTCAGGGACTTTATATTAATGATTGCCTCAACTTTTATAGGGTTTGCTTCTATCCCTCCCTGACTAACCATATATCCATAGAACTTTTCTGAACTCATGCTAAATGTACATTTTTCTGGATTTAGCCTCATATTATATTTTTTAAGTAAGCCAAATGTGTTATTCAAGTCATCTATAAGGATTTTAGCTATTACTAATTTTGTGATCATGTTGTCTGCATAAACCTCCTTGGTTTTTCCTATAAGGAGTTTAAATACCTTATTTACTAGTTGTTGGTATGTCGCTTTAATGTTCTTTAGATCGAAGGGTATTACCTTGTAAAAATATAAACCCTAATCAGTGATAAAAGTTGTCATCTCCTAGTCGCACTCAAATAATTTATTCTGGTTATATAGTAAGAATGCATCCATAAAACTAAAGAGCTCATGGCATGATGTTAAGTAAACCAATTAGTCATTCTAAGGCAAAGTCGGTAAAGCTGACGCCTATCCTCCATTTTCCATTACCTTCTTTACTAAAACAATAATTGCAATCCACTCTTAATAGCGTGCTTCTCTAATAAACCACATTTAGAAGTTATTCTCCTCAACATGGATAGTGTCGTACCTTTAATGATTGAATGTTCTCCTTAAGTTGATCTCTAACATGTCTTTATGAGACCAGTCGAATATATTGGGTACTTTTTCAAGACATTACTTATCTTTTTTTTCTCCTTCTCGGCTTGGTGGGTCATTATTTTAACCGTTCTTGTCAGATCTTCAAGGTTAATAATAATATTAGAACTTACTGTAGAGATTTATAAGGTTTTATTAGCCATGGTCGCATAGCAACCCTTGGCCTCTCTAATCATCTAAAACTACCCTGACTCTATCTTTTACTGAAAATTTCAGTTTCAAGTAGTAGATAGACATCACTGTCTTTGCATTCCTCATAAAAGATTTTCTCATTAATATTTTATAAGGCATCGGGTGATCCACTACTAAAAAATCGACCATCATTGTCTTCACATAAAAATCTTTTTCATGGTAACGAAAAGTTGAATAGTTTCGAGGGGCATTACATAGCTATCACTGAAACCTTACAAGGTGCTTATAATCTTTCTAGCTTTAGATCCTCTAATTTTAACTCATTAAAAAAATCTTTGAATACTATATCCACAAAGCTCCTTAGATCAATGAAGACCTTTTTTAGCTCAATTCCTGTCATGCTCATTGTAATAACCAAGGGATCAATATAAGAATAATTTATTTTGAGGACATCTTCTTTCGTGAACATGATCAACACTGAATGTATCACCGGCTTCATGTTTATTTATATGTTAAAAATACGACTTTCCCTAATATAAGGTCCTAGCAAATATTTGGATTAAAGTTTATTAGTTCAATAATAATCATTGTTCTTTAAATGCAAATTCTCTTTTCCCTATCGTCGAGTTCAGTTATCCCCTTTTTATTTGGCCTCAGTCTTGCAACATATTCTAAAAGGTAATTATTTTTTTATAAACGTATCCACTTGCTCACATAGAGCCTAACATTCATACATAACATGTCCATGATCCTTGTGGTAGGAACATATCTTGCTCTTATCTCTTTTTTCTGGTGGTATTCAAACTGGCCTCGGCTCAATTAGCATATTTTTTCCTTGTAAATCCTCTCAAATTTAAGTAAAAAAAAGGTATTCAGGGATTTAAAGGTACTCTTATCAGTGATTTAGGACACCATGAGCTCTCCGTTTTCCTTTGAAGAGAAGGAGGAGGTGGTGGTGTTCATTATGGTGGAGTTCGCCTTACTAAATGCGGCTTCCTATTCGGTTTATCCTCAGGCTGCTAGTTAAGGCCTTTGATTTTCATTTATCCTATATTCTCTCATTTTCTTTCTTTCTTTATCTTTAATCCCTTTTTCAATCCCTCTAACGCAACCTGATTTTAGAAAGCCTCTAAGGTGATACCGTGCACCAAAATCCTTTAAGCTTTCATATTCTTCTTACTTTATTAGCGTCATGCTATTCAAAATTTTTGATGACATGTAAGCTTCTTTGAATTGTTGTATAAACTCTTCACATATTTGAGAAAAAGATTTGATGGATCTAGATCTTAATCCTCTGTACCTGTCTTGTGTCTGACCTTTTAATGTTTAGGAGAATAGTATGTATATCTTTTTTTCAAATAGTCCATATTCTAACATCATCTCTCGGTATTTTACAAATGTATGGTGTCATCTGTTGAAGCTTAAATCTTCTAGGGAGTCGCAAGGTTAAAATTACCCTAGATAATGGTAACTTAAGTTTGTAAATAAATTGACTCTTACATTTGGGTTATCTTTGCCCTAGTTTTTGCTTCTAAAGCTCCTCCTTGAGTTTCTATAGCTTCTCTCATACGTCTTGGCCTTAGGCCAACTCTTGGTCCCTTATTTGTATAGCTAAGAAATAATTTTTCCTTAGTAAGATCTCTATGTCTGTCAATCTTTGTCTCATCACCTGCTTCTCTTCATCCCATATCCTTTTTCTATTAGAATTTATCTAAAGTCGTTCGATGCCAAATTTCTTATGGCTGACCCTCCTTAATTCTCTGCATTACTATCGTCCAACCTTTCAGATTATCGTATATTCTGGTTATTTATTTGAAATGGTAGCTACTGAGAGGGTAGTCCTTGATGCTTCATTCACTCTTCATCTTTAGTATCTTGAGTTAGGAATTTCCTTTTTTGTGATGCCATTAACTATGCAAACGGTCTGCCCAAGTTATTTTACTCTTCAAGATATCCCTTGTCTTTGTCTGCCCTTTTCTCCCCATTTCTTCTATTTCCTCTAATTTTCAATTTTTGTTGCTTTTATATTGTACCTTTACCGTTGCTTCAACCAGTTTTTCCTTCTCATTGAGGCCTAAACGTCTTAGGAATTCAAAATTTTCCTTCATTTAGTTTGGTTATTCCAGAATCTCCTTTCTACCTATAATTTTTGGATTCATAGATGCATATTCATCTAAGCTATTGCTTTCATTCTCATGTTCCTCATCCTCATGTCTTCTACTTATGCTACTCACTTCAAAGGACACTATATCTCTTAATAATAATAACTTTTTCTTCAATTTTCCCACAGATAACGCCAACTATTAATACCATATTTTTTCTTACAAATGTCAACATGTGATTTATTTTTCAATGGGAACAATTATGTTGAATCCATGTCCTTCAACCTTGGGAATGTCCTTAGGTAAACCAGTTAAGTGACAAACTCAAACTATGTCGCTAGTATTTCGACGGTTCTTGTAAAATAGAAACAAATCAGGGGTAGCGGAGTTCTATCGATAACCTTTTGATGCCTAAATTAGTAAAATGTTATCTTTTATGGTTTTAAATTGAGATGATTGTGTGTATTATTTCCAGAAAGTAATAACAATAATCCATATGTTGATTTTTAATCCTTAATGCCCTTTCTTTCTTCTTTTACTTTTATTTATAGCCTTCGGACCTTTTTTTTTTTTTTTATTGTAGTTGGTGTTGAACTTTTAACAATGTTGTTTTTCATTAGGACTCTGATATATAACTTACTCAGAATCTTGTTGAGCCTTATTTTCTTTATCTTGTTTAAGTAAGATTAAGATTCTAATTTATCGAGAGTCCTACTAAAATCCTAAATCTTGTGAAGATGTCTTAATAAAATAAAACTTTTTGTAAATATAACTCGATGACAACCTGATATGCCTTCAGTCTAATGAACATTTTTTATCCTTATTCTAAAGGTGTTTCATGATGATGAGAGATTTATTATGCTAACTGGAGTAGATTTAGCTTATGAAAAATATCATGACCCAACATATGGTATAGTGTAATTTTAGCAATTCGAAGGACACCCTAGAGTTACCTTCTAGAAAGTAGTTCAAAGGTAATCTAATGAATTTTTCTGCTAGTGCATTCTTTATTTTCATGTTTGTCTCCCCGTTGCCTTATCTCTTTACTCCAAACCTATGCTTTAATTTTCTGACATTTACTAAATTATAGCATATATTTGATCCGTCACATGATAAATTTGATTTGACTCAAGTGAGTTGTGTCAAAATTATAGGGCTTTTGACCTATATAGTCCAAAAATATCCCCCATTTATGTTTATGACCCAGCTTCCAAATGTGCTATATTTGGGGCCAATTATAACGATTTCGAATAAATATACCCCTAGCTTTTGTTTATATATCTCACTAACGCAAAAATGGATGAAATTTTGGTTTTATTATATTTTAAAGAGTTAAAGCAAATTAAAAAGATCAGACAAAGACATCAACAACTAAATTAAAAAGATCATAATTAGAAATATCACAGTGTTGATTGGTATTTGTTCAAGCAAGCTCATTCAAAGTAAATTTGACAAAAATACATTTTGATAACAAGTAATTTTTTTAACCCAAGTATGATAATTATGATTTTTTTTTCTATAGTGATGCTTGTAAAAAGTTTACAAATATGTTTAATATAACTTTTATACATACATTCTATGTGATACTTGTTAATGGTATGATATTGATGATTTTTGATAATTATAGATTGAGGAAAACAGTGAACACTACATCCCTTGATGAGGTTAGGAGAGTTAGGAATTCATATCATCTTTTTCAAAATGAATGTTTAACAATTATATTATTTTAATATAATTGAAACAAGTTCATTTTATGATTGTATCTAGAGGAACATGAGATGGTTCACTAGATGGAAACGAAACTTACAACGAAGGTCGCAGTTTTAGTATAACAGTACGAAAGAATATAAACTATCTAGAACTTATCAATGAATTGTATTATGCATGTCGAAAAAATTCATATGAATTTAGTATTAAAATAAGGGTTATGTACAAACATTGCTTGGCCTCATTCATTTGACATTCGAGATCAAGTAATGTGAAGGATTATACAGATATGGCTTTTTTTTTTTATTAATGTGAATAGTCAAGTTTCAACATTTGGAGGCTTTACACTGTTATTTGTTACATTTGAATGTCGAGATCTAGAAGAAGAAATAGTAAGGTCTCTTAATATTTAAGTTACGCAGCCATTCGTCTTTTAACTGTAGTCTAATGTTGAGAATCCGTTTACTTCTTCAAACGGTAGTAACCAAATCAATACTACAATCCCAACCTTGGTTGTCAATACACAATACTCTCCTATTCAATATAATGAAGATCTTACTCACAAGTATTTTGAATATGTTAATATGCAAGAAACTAACCCTAATGACACTTTGTTTGCACCTACAATCAATACAGATGTTCAATCACCTCTCAATGTTATCGTATCCTCTTTCACATGCGAAGATACTAGTTTATCGGATTATGATCCACTGTAGTTCATACCACTTGTCCCTCCGCTTGTTAATTTTCCAATTGATGCCTTTTTTAGCACAGATGATGGTGAAATAATGGTTGAAAAATTATATGAGACCAAAGAAAAATTACGTAGAGATTTAAGTTTCCCTGCGATGAAACTGAACTTTTAGTTTCGAATTCATAAGTCAACATTACATCGTTTTGAAGCAAAATGTTAAGATGACATACGTAAATGGTGTGTTCGAGCGATATTGATACATGAAAATACTTACTTCCAGGTTAGACAGATTGAACAAACTCATAAATGTATATCTAATTAACTATCGGACTAACATTGTCAAGTGAGCTCTCAGCTTATCAACGAACTGATCAAAAATAAATTTGAAGATTGTAGCAGAATATAAACACCTAAAAATATTCAAGCTAACATTCAAAGTAAATACGGTGTGTTAGTATCATACTTAAAAACTTGGCGTGCCAAAGAGCAACACTAACGTTACTTTTTGGTGACCTAACTGTTTCATACAATTTACTACCTTTGTATTATCATATTTTTAAATGTTGCAACAACAACATTATCACTCATATACAAAAAGACAATGATAACCATTTTATGTATTTTTTTATGGCCTTTAGAAGCTGTATTAATAACTTTCGATCATCAATTAAACTAGTTATAATAGTTGATGGGACATTTCTTAAAGGAAAATACTATGGTACCTTGTTTGTGACAGCTGACAAAAATGATCAAATTTTTCCATTGACTTTTGGAATGGGGATAATGAAAATGATGATTCATGGGCATGGTTTATGTAAAAATTACGAAGCGTAATTGTAGAAGTACAAAACTTGATTTTCATTTCTGATAAATATACCAGTATTAAGAAAGCCATAATAGCTGTTTTTTCTAAAGCAACATATGAGATCTGCGCATATCATAGGAATATCCATTCAAAGTTCAAGATAATGAAAAAAATGAAGTCGACAAATTTATGATGGCATACTTTGTGGTTGCGAAGGCGTATCTATTAATGACTTTAATGACTGATTTCTAAGGCTAAAGCATGTTAGCCCAAAAGCTGCCAAATATCTAAAGGACGAGGTTGAGTGTCACAGATGGACTTGAGTTCATTTTACCAATAAAAGGTATAAAATTATGACCACCAATTAAAATATCGAGAATTGGTATTTGATTTTATACAACAATTAAAACATTGACAAAATTTATACATCCCTCGATGAATTTTGTCGAGGTATCCAAAATTCGTATTTGGTTTTATATAACAATTAAAACATCGAAGGAAGTATGAACTCATATACTGGATCCTTCGACTAAATTTATACATCCCTCGATGAATTAGGTCAAGGGATCTAGAATTGATATTTTGGTTTATACATCAATAAAAATCATTGATGGATGTATAAATTCAGTACTAATTCCCTCGATGAAAATTCATACATCCATTGATGAATGTTATCGAGATAACCAGAATTGGTATTTTGTTTCAATTTATTCATTGATAGATGTATGAATTCAGTACTGGATATCGCGACAAAATTCATACATCCCTCAATGAAATATGTCGAGTGGTCTTGTAAAATACAAGTTTTATACATTCTTTAAAATCATTGAGAGATGTATGACTTCTTAACCTGGTTCCTCAACCAAAGATATACATCCCTTAATGTTTTATACTTCTTTACCATCATCGAGGGATGTATGAATTCAAAACTGGATCTCTCGATAAAATTCATACATCCCTCAATTATTTTCATCGAAGGATCTAGAATTGTTATTCGGATGTTACTTCTTTATAACTGTACTAATTATATCAATTTAAAATGAGTTAAATCAAATAAACTAAGAACTAATTTTATACATCATATAAAATATACATCGTTTAGTTATATACATCATCTAAAATGAATTAAATGAAATAAATTAACAACTATTTTTACATCTTCTAAATTGAATTAAATGAATTATGGCAACTAAGTATATACAAACTATAAAACGAATTAAATGAAATAAGTAAGTAATTCTATAAGAGTTGGTTTACCCACAAACTGAGCATCATATTCTTCCTCAAACAAACTTCATTGGAAGGTCCAAAATCAAACTCGCGCTACATAGACAAATATGTTGTCCTAGTTGGCAATACCCAAGAGGGGGGTAAATTGAGTTATTTAAAATTTAATGCTTAATATTAAATGTAATTATCAATATTGTGCAATAAATAAAAAAGTAGAGAGAGAGAAATTGCAAACACATAATTTATAGTGGTTCAGCAAACTCAACTTACGTCTACTCTCTTAATTTTGGCTCACCACTGAAGTTTGACTATCTCATTATTTTTATAGGTAAATTTAAACCTAATACAACTTCTTTTTATTGTGAAGGGCAACCATACACTTTCTTTTTTTTTTGGTAAAGAGAAACTCAATACAATCTTCGCTTAATTCAGTTAAAAATAAAACACACAATAATCAGAAATGAGATTCTATTTTTAAAACTCCCACACTAAAGAAGATATCTCAATAAGCTCGCACAAATAAGTTTCTCTCATCAAGAAAGTACAAAGAACAATTACAGTAGAGAAAAAAAGTATATTCACGTTAAGAAATTAAGAGAATGTTCAATGAATTTTCCAAATATGCTTTGTTAATTCTTCTATTTATTCTTATTCTTCATGTGAAGACTCTTGTGTCTAACAGATTTATTTGGCGCAATTAATATTTGCTATAAATGTTATAAAAGTTACCGTTGAGCTTTAATAACATCACGAAGTTTCGATCAGTTCTGCTAAAGTATCGATCCATTTTGGCCAAATTTGAATCTTGACTAGCCCTCAATCCCGAGTATCGATTCTTTCTTCTTCATGTATCAATTTGGTCAAGTTCGTAAATAATTCTAAAATCTCTGACTTACAATGTATCGATCCATTCTTTATATGTATATATATGGTTTAACTTGTAATTATTTTTGAACTCTCGGGTTTGCAATGTATCGATCTCTTCAGCACATGTATCAATCTGATTCCATTTGTAAATATTTTTAAACTTTCAAGTTGGCAATGTATCGATCTAGTTTGCCTTGTAAATATTTTTTAACTCTCGGGTTGGTGAAGTATTGATCTTGTGAACTCTGCATATCAATCTTCTTCTCATGTATCGATTCGAATACTTTAGATATCGATCTGGTTCACTTCATTAAACTCTCAGACTTGCAAAGATATCGATCTTTTGAACTCTGTATATTAATCTTCTTCAAGTGTATCGATCCGTAAAGTTAGGGTATCAATCCGATTTGTGAAAAAGGTCAACCCTTTAGCTCTAAGTATTGATCCTGTTAAACTATAAACACATTTCTCACATAAAATTGTTAAACTTGCTTATAAGTACATTCATATACAATTTTCTTGATTATTAACAAATACAAATGTATTTTATTATCTACAAATTAAATTGACATTATAACAAATTTG
>JAXCLQ010000009.1:15337212-15375407 GCA_035584115.1 Cedrela odorata | reverse complement strand
ATATATATATATATATGTAAGTGTAAACTTAATACTAAAATTATCTATCTAAATAAATAAATACTAACAAATATTAATTTCTAATTTTTCTAAAACAAAATTAAAATTTAAATAATTAACTATCAATTAAATCAAATTACATTTTTTTGTTGGAATTTTTCGCCGGAAAAGTCTTCTTATCGGAATACCTGTCGGATTTGTAGAGAGAAAGTTGAAAAGAGGATAGTTAGGGTCTGAGCAATACTTAGTTTATATAAGTAATTTTTTTTTAATGTTTATTTTATTATTTTAATATAAAATAATATAAAAAAACTAAAAAAATAAAAATTGGGCCCCATTTGGGCTATGCTCGGGTCTGCACCCAACCATAGCCCAAATGGGGCCCATTTTGTTTTTTTATTATTTTTGTAATTTATATTATAATTATATTAAATTAATTTAAATAAATTTAAATACATAAATACAAAAATAGGTGGGCCCCACCTTTTTAAAATTTTTTTAAATTTATTTTTAAATCAATTAAAATAATAAAGTAAATTTAAAAAAAAACTAATATTTTTTAAACTTTTTTGTAATTTTTTTGACAATTATTTTTTTAAAATAAATTAAATTAATAAATTATTTATATATTTATTGACCTTTTCTTATTTATTTTATATATATACTAAAATAAAACTAACAAAAAAAATTTAAAAATAATTTTAAAAAAAGGTGGGCCCCACCCACCCTAGCACAGGTGCTCGAGTGCGGACCCGAGCACATGTGAGCCCCACTTTTTTTAATTTTTATTTTATTTTTAAATCAATTAAATTAATAAAGTAAATTTAAATATATATATATATATTAAACTTTTTTTTTCAACTTTTTTGTTATTTTTTTGGCGATTATTTTTTAAAAAAATAAATATTTTTAATTGTAATTTTTAAAAAAATGTAAAAAATTAAATATTATTTTTATTTCACTTTATTAGCTAAATAATTAACTTATATATTTTTGTTTAAATTTAATTATTATTTTAAATTTACTTTCATTTAATTTCTTTATTTTTAAAATTTACATTATAAATATATTATATTTGAAAATATTTTCTTTTACAAATATTTATAGTAAGTAAATAAATTTTATTTTGTAAATTTTTACAATAATTGTAACATATTTACATAATAAATATATTATATTTGAAAATATTTTCTTTTTACAAAAATTTCTAGTAAGTAAATAAATTTTATTTTTTAAATTTTTACAATAATTGTAATACATTTACATGATAAATATATTATATTTGAAAATATTTTCTTTTTTAAAAAAAAATATATAGTAAGTAAATTTTATTTTGTGAAATATTAATTAAGTTGTAAAATGAAAAATAAAGAAATAAAAATAACATATATATATATATACACACAAAACGCAGATACTGTAGATTATACATTAGTTTGGTAACTGTAGTATGTTTTTGGTCTCGAGAGTAAAATCGTCCAAATGGACTGAAATTGGACCAATTGATAAAACTGAATTAGGGTTGGTCATATCGGTAAACAGAAGGTCTAAAAAATTTATTTTCGAAATTTTTCCTAAAATTTACAATCGAAAATTTTCCTAAAATTTACAAAATAACTTTAAATCGTTTTGTAATTTTAAGTTATAAATTTATAATCTGTATTTTGTGTTTTATGAATTTAGTTTTATCAAAATGTTACCGAACGTATTTTATTTATGGATTTGTAAAACAAAAATGAAAACAAACGTTGAAAACGTTACCGAACAAGCCCTCAGATATTCCAACCTTGTAATAATTTGTTATCACACATATATAAGGTTAAAATAAAAAAATAAAAAAATAAAAAAAACTACTTATATAGTGCTGTTGTAAATAAACAACTATTTTATTTAATATGTTCAAACAGCACAAGGATTAAAAAAAAAACAAAGAAAATTAAAATTCTATAGCATAATAATTAAAATTCGAATTAAGCAAAATTTTGTTTTTGAATGATTTTCTGTTAAGAAGCCATCAGCTACCACCCAATAAGCCATCAACCTTGTCATTGGTAGAGGCAGAAAGGAATTTCATGCAGATAGGAGCTTTAACGCCAGCAAGAGAGAGGACGGCAGCCGGAATTCCCCACAAAGAATCACCGCAGATTAGGCCCGATGCAACAGCCGGCGCATAGTCATTGGCCATACGCTTGTTCTTCATCCGCCATAAGAAAAGAATCAAACTCCCAACACACATGTCAACGGCAAAATATGCACCAAGATAGAACGGAATTGCTAGACACATTGGGTTTGGAATATATCTGTAAATCCTGTACTTGGTTTCCCAGCACTGCAACACTTCCTGAATTATGTTTATAGCAATGGCGGCAACAAAGAATATGATAGCAAGTTTAAGGCAATGCTTTGGGAGAGAAGAAATTCCCTCAACTCCCAGAAGGGCAATGCCTCGATATATTAGCCCGTAAGGTGCAGGATAAGTGCTGTCAGGGTCGCCAACGGGATAAGCTTTGTAGAAGATCCAAAAGATTCCAGGAGTTATAAGGCAACCTATTGCTGTGCCCAAAACTTGGCTTAAGAACATTGAGCGGGGAGAAGAAAGGGTGAGATATCCTGTCTTGAAATCTTGCATCAGATCAGACGCTGTGGAAACGATGCTCATCATCACACCACAGGCAGCAAGGCCGGCGATAACCCCGCCGCGGTCTAGGCCAACCCAAGAACTGAAAATGATGATAGCAAGCTTGCCATAGTTGGAGGCGAGAGACCAATCTGTGAGACCGCAGCCATAGGCGTTGCAGAAGGCTAACACTGGGGCAATTATGTAAGCAACTAGGATATGGTACCATTTCAATTGATGAAATATGAGGGGTACAACACTAATAGATAGAGCTGCAAGGACAATGTAGCCTAGGAGAGCTGCCCAATTTGGGATTTGATCTTTCAGAAAATATTCTCTTCTTCGAAGATCATCATAGTTTGATTTCTGAGTACTTTTTGAGGGGTTGTGATCAGTAACTAATTCAGATCTCTTGGAAGTTTTAAGGCTCCAACAGGTTTTGATTACCATGTAGACGACATGGAAGAGACCATCACCAAGCATCATAGCAATAGCCAGAAAAACCTGTGATATTAATTACCGAGAAAATTAATTATTAACATCATTAAGAAGAAGAAAGGAGATGAGTAAGGGAAAAGATATTTTTACCTTGTATCCTTGGAGGCCATGGAGACTGTTTCCAGGAAGATCAGCACTATACCAGCTGCCTTTCTTGTTTTCTATCAACGGCCACATGATTCCCCAAGAGAAAATAGCTCCAATAAGCAGAGATATGTTCACCATGTAAGGGCAAATCATTCCAACACCAACATATGTTGATGAGAAATCAAAATAGAACCTGTAGTGAGAAAACAAGAATTATCAGTTAATAATTAATCCTAAGCTAGATGATGCTAATTTTAAAAGAAAACTAATGAATATTGGGAATTCTGTATTACTTCTGGCTATATGCTTTGAGACCAAATGTAGGAAAGCTGCTGAAACCACAACCATCAGCGGCAGAGAAAAACCACTGGAAAAAGGCAAATGCAAAGCTAACACAGAAGCTTTTGAATAGCACAGCGACTTGTTTCCTGTATTATGATATACATTAGTAACCAAATCAAACAGTTTATGCATAAAAGTCAATGTACTGGATATATATATTCTTACACAGCCAGCTTGGCTCCTTTGGGCGTATGAAAGCTATTGATAAGGTAAGCAGTTGCAGTTCCACTGGGGTAGGTTAATTTGTACTTCAGGATCATAATCTGTATATATATATATATAAATAATTGTTGAGATAATAATGTAACCGTATATACAGAAAGCATTGAGGAAAAAAAAGAAACCAAACCTTTCTTAAGGCCACAATAGAGAATAAGCCAACAAAGCTCACAGCAAAGAGAAACCCCGTCATCCAACCAATAGAAATTTTCTTTACATTCAGTGGTGTGTTCCCGCCATCTGCTAGAGCAGCTATCTTTCCACTCATCCCTAGTAAATAACTCGCCGTCCCACCTAATAATTTTACAACACAAACAAATTAAAATTTTCAAAAAGAAATTTCTTATCTATGAATTGACAATAAAAACAGTTAGAAAGAAAGAATACATACTGCTAAAAGCAATTCCAGAAGAAGCAACGACGCAGGTTTGAATGACAGTATTCTCTTGCCTAGTGAAGGGCTGCTTCAAGTAACCAAATTTCTGGAGCAAAGTTGTCCAGGCCTTCACGATGGCGAAACCCAGCAGACCAGCCGCAACGTTGAGGGACGGTATAACACCGGTGGTTAGGTTAAGCTTGCATACAATGAAGTTGAAGATTATGCTCAAGCAAACGCTTGTCAGCACTGCCCTAATTGTTATTTGGTCCTTCCACGAAGGCACCGCCACGTTCTTGAACGCATCCTCCATCTTTATCTTTTCGTCGTCATCAACACTACAACTTTCTGCTTCTTTCTCTTCAACTTGCTCATCTTCTCTGTTGATCTCCATTGATTTTTCTCTTCCTCTCAGATTAACTTGTAGAGATAGATTATAATGTTTATCTGTTAATTTATAGACGTGCTAGGACTAGGGTTATTTATTTAATTTCTGCTTATTATAAGACAGAAGTCTAATCCCACTACAACTCTGCTGTAACGTGAATCTGGTAAAGAAATACACGTAGATCAATTTGAATCGGAGAAGGAAATAGATTTCGGATTGGGAGAACAATATAGGTACAGAGTTTTGGCAAAAAAAAAATGACATACTTTATTTATTAGTAATGAATGAATTCTTAGTGTTAGTTGCTATTTTGTTACAATTAAATTCCTAGAAGTTAGGGGCAACGGGTCAGGGAGGACAGGAGCTGGAGACAGGTTGGGGATTTTCGTCCTCATTCCCATCTCCGTTTTGGAGGTGACATCTCGATCCCCTTTTTGGGAGGGAATTTTCGTTCCCACAATCCGTTTAACAAAATTAAATAAATAAATAAGAATATATAAAATATTAACAATATCAAATAATAAATAATAAATTAACATTGCTAATAAATTATTTATTTTAATTTATATAAAAATATTAATAAATTAAAGTGTTAATAAATTATTTTTTTAATTTATATATAACAAATTAAAGTGTCAATAAATTATAATTCTAAATTTTAATAAAAATAAAAAAATAAATAAAATAAAAAATAACTAATGCAAATTTATATTTTAATACAAATAATCAAATTCTCATTTTTATCAATTAAATAATAATTTATTAAAATAAAAAATAATAATTAGTTGATATTAAATTAAAAAACCAATTATAATCATTAACTTTATTTTTTTTAGCATATTAATACAAGATTAATAAATGTAAAAAAATAAAAGAAGACTCCTAAATTTCTTTTTTTTCATCTATCAAACGAAATATATTTTCTACAATATTAATAAAAAGCATAAAATTAGTATGTCTCATTTTTTCGTTTGAAGACGAAATCATTCCACATCTCAAATGGTTGGCTACCAGTTATTGCTGTCTAATGGGTCCGTTTTGGGCCATGGCAGTTCAAGTTATTTGGAACAGAAAGTCCTGCCTATTTTGGGCCTGATGCTTTGACCCACTAACCTCTAGAATTGTTGTCAAAGGCTCTACGAATGAAGTGTGGACCCAATTTACTAAGACATTTGACATAAAGTTATAATATATAATATTTAACTAAGGGTGAAATTTAAGGTCTACTATATTTGAAAATATAAAAAAAAAATTCATAAATATATTATTTATTTCAAAGTAGTCATTTCCATTTTACCCAAGTAAAAATAAATATTTTATAGTAAATCATGATTTTATCGTGCTAATTGGTAAAATAAAAAAATAATAATTAAAAAAAATTTAGAAAAAATTAAAATTTAATTTAATTTTGGTAAATTCTATTTATTTTATATTTAATATAATTTAATTTAATTCAATTATTGAAGAATTCATTGATTTAATTCTTCAAAGAATTTAAAATTATATAAATAAAATTCAATAGGAGCATTAACAATTATATTTGTTTTAATTTAAAAATAATTTCACTTATTATTAATAATATTCCCTTGAAAATGAAGGAATAGTAATAAAACCAAATGATGCTTACTTAACAAAACAAACACATGTGACATTCACACCACCATGTGGCATTCACATCACCGGTGCCTACAATTTCATTATTAGAAAGTACATTCACCCAATATTCTCCTTTTTATAAAATTTTTTTAATTAACTTGTTCTATTTTTCTTTATTTATTATTGTAAAGTATGATTAAATGTAAAAAAAAAAAATTATAAGGTTTAGGTTGAAATGTCCTCATCATTGTATTTTTTAATTAATAAATAAAAATTAGTACCGTTCATCAGAGGTTCTTTTTTATAATTTTTGGTAATTTATAAAATATTTTATTTAATTTTAATTAAATTGTTAAAAAAAAATTGAACCTGACCAATTCGTTCCATCAATCAGAATCAAATCTTATGACAAACCGGACTGGAACTAGTCTAGAATTGGAATCGAAACCATAACTTGCCCAAAAGCAGAATTAACCCTGAGGAAAAACCGAATCAACCCTATAAACCCTGTTCTGTGAACATAAGGGTAAAATATTCATTTCATGACTTTCATTTTCATACATGCATTGTCCATAATTAGTTTATACATTAACGAGTTTTAGATGAATTTAAATTAAGTTTAATGATATGAATATAATGAATGTATTGATTTATTTAGATTAGTATAAGTTGGGTTTTTATATAATGTCCTACGTTTATGCATTCGATGATCTCGCTAGTTGGTTATCGAATGAGATCAAGGGGCAACGCTCTTGTAGGGGTCGGGAGGCGAAGCCCTCAGAAAGAAAAATATATTTGGTTCTATGAAATAACAAGTCTCGGTTTAAAATTTTCGAGTTCTTAGAGTTAGTCGATTAAGTGTTGATGGTTTTTGACCCACGAAAACATGTAATCAGTCGACCAGGTGAGGGAACTGATGGTTTTGAAGAATAAAACATGTCGAAGAGTGGAACCAATTAATCGGATCGAGAAAATAGTCAACTGGTATAAAGGAATTTAGAGAAAATAGTCAACCGAATAGAGAAAACGGTCGACTAACAATGAGGTAAACGAAATTAGTTAATCGACAATAGCTGTGTAGTGGGTAGAAACGGAATCGATCGACTAGTTTAAGGAAACGATTTACCAGTTTACCTCAAAACTTGGGTATTTTTGAAAATTTTCTAAAATTTTTAAGCGCATTTTGGTCTTTTCACCCATTTTCTATATATACACAAGACCCCAATAGTTTTCATTCTTCTCTCTCTAAAAATAAAAATTCTCTCCCTTTCTCTAAAATTCGTTATCTCTCTCTCCCTTTCCATTTCTCTTTGATTTCTCAAATTCCTCCTGTTTTCTTTCAAATTTCCATTACCAAATAATTTACCGTCTTCTCCTCTTCAGTTTAGTGCTAATTTTGGGTTAGAAAATGTGAGAAAGAGCAAAGAAGAAATTTGGGTTTCAATAAGAAATTGGGGCTTTTTCGATTAAACGGTGATTCAAGATTTCTAAGGGTTTCTACAAGTTACCGGTAAATCTATTAACTTGTTATAAGTCTGATTTTAAGATTTTAAGCATATTGAAATTTTGAGGTTACTCTTCGCTCAAGATTTCCATTTATTTTGGCGTGAGAAATATAAATTTGTGTGGATCTGTGATAATAAGAAGTATATGATGATAAATATACATGGAAGGTTGTTTGGAACATGTATATTCATTTTATATGAAAATGAGAATTTGAAATATTTACTACCATGGATTTTGTTGTTGGAAATCGAATAAATAAATCCCGTTAGTTAAGTTTCGTGAAGTGATATGTGTCCAATTAAGAAATTTCAGACATATTGTCCACGAACATCGCATTTAGTACATATTATAAATTATTTGGAATCTTGGAATTCCTTATATTATGCATGTTGGTATTAGGCACCGAGCACCCAGAAGAGGGACCTACTAGATGCGAAAATCAGTAGTAGGAATGGTTACCCTTCCCTTGTCATGAGTGGGTCTTTACATATTTTTACTCTTTTAAATTATTTTATAAAACTTGTTACTTTACGAAGTAAGAAATAGTTTTATTATTATTGATTTAAACTAAATGTGAAAAGCCTTGTAGATTGGATTTATGTGTATGGCCGTAAGCCCAAGATTGACATTGAAAATGTAAATTTGTTATATTGTTTATGAATGATTATGCTCTTAAAATGTTTATGAATGATTGTGTTGATTATATGGTCGGGAGGGCCAGGCTTATTTATTATTGAGATACAAAGAAGTAGCTTAGAAACGGACCTATTAAGAGACCGTCTAAGTGAGTGCACCGCAAGTGAGGCAAGTATAAGGGAGGATGATATAGAGAATTACCCACCTATGAGATTATCGAAGATAGTTATGAGTTTCACCACGTGACTACTCGAGACCAACGTCAGTGATCGGTCAATTTTTAAATAACTAACATGCATTTCTTATTTATTCTAAAAAGAATTATTTAAGTTAAAAAAGCATTATTTTCCTTGCATAAACCCACTTACAGTCTTGAGATTACCCACGGTCAAGGCATTCACTGAAAAAGGGAGTCAGCCCAATGATTTTGAATAACATGCCATGTTTTATTTAAAACAAATTGTTTTACATGCATCTGTAAAAGTTTTCTTAAAATATATTCATATTGCTATATTATATGAATAACTATATTTTTATCCACTCACAAAGTATACCCCTGTATACTCACCCCCCTTACCATTCAGTTTTATGAAATCAGCATAAAAAAGAATGTTATCTGGTAGTGGTGATTAATTATAGGTGTAAAACCCTCATGTATCTTTTTTCATTCTCGACTTACCAATTTGTTTATTTTAGTTCATTGGGTTTGTTTTGAGAAACTTTTGTATGTATTTATTTATGGATATAAAATAATGTATTTAGTTATGTACCATGTATCTTTTATAAATTAAGTATACTTTTTATTTGTGAAATAATTTAAATGTTAATCATAGTCGTTGAGTTTTGAAGAGTTCGAAACAGGATCAAATAGTTTGGCTCTGACTCACGGCTAATACCACAATAAACCTGAAAAGTCACAACCAATAACTTAATTTTATTCTTGCTAATAAATAGAATAAACATTACTTGCAAGAGAGTTAACACTTTTAAAAATAATATTTGTTCGAAAAGTGTAAATGGTTTACACGTTAAATAGTTTAACGAATTCGAGAATTTAATTAAATGATCCAAATATAATTTAATGTAAATTATATTATTCTATTAATATTAGATAATATTAATAGAATTAAATAAAGTTTTTCAAAATTTGTTTAACTAGTTTTAGGGCAAGTTTGGCATTAAATTATTTAATGAGGGCAAACTTGATATTTTACTTTTTATTATTACAAAACTTATTGGACCAGCTTTGAGAAGTATTTGTCTTTGATTAAAATGATAAGGGCATTTAAGTAAATGAGGAAAAAAATATATAAAATGGTCATTTTCCAATTTTGAGAGAATTGATATTTTTCAAAATTGAAAAGAAAAAAAAATAAGCTCTCTCTCCATCCATTCGGTCAAGCTTTGATTCAAGTTCAAGGGTTTAATTCTCTAAGAAACCTAGCATTTGAGAGGTTCATCTTCATCACACATCACCAAAGATTGGTAATTAAACTTTAATTTTGTTTAATTTGATAAAATGAAACTATTTAATTTAATTAAATCCTAAATTGCATACTAATCACTTAATCAAAACCTTCACAAGCTTCTTGGTACAAGATTGAGTTTGCTACTAAAGAATCTCAGTTCCTCAAGACTAAGTGGCTTTGTTAAGGCATTTATAATATGGTCTTCTATTGGCACATACTGAACAACAAATTCTTTGTTGGCTATTTTGTCTCTTACAAAATGAACATTTATTTCAATATGATTAGTCCTAGCATGGTAAATTGAGTTAGCTGCTAAGGCTACTGCCCTTTGACGATCAGACCAAATGGTTGAAGAATTTATGATTTTCACTTGAATTTCACTAAGAAGAAATCTCAATAAACTCATCTCTACACTAACATGAGCTAAAGCTCTATACTCAAATTTAGCACTAGACTTTACCACAACTTGTTATTTTCCTAATCTCCAAGAAATCAAGTTCCCTTTTAGAAATAAACAATAGCCAGTGATGGATAGTCTATCATCAAGATTAGTAGCTCAATCAGCATCTGAGAAGCCTACTAAATCCATTAAGTCAGCCTTGTTAAACATTAATCCATAGCTACTTGTTTACTTAAGGTATCTTAAGATTTTTTTGCATACATTCCAATGGGTTTCATAAGTATCACTCATGCACTGGCTAAGTTTGTTCACTGTAAATGTGATATTAGGTCTTGAAAATATTGCATATTGTAGAGAACTAATGACAAACCTATAAAGGATTTTATCTACAAAATGTTTCCTAACATTCTTGCACAATTTGTTTCCTATTATCATTGGTGTTCCCACTTCTTTGCAATTCAGCATGTTTGTCTTAATTAGTAGATAAGTAATGTATTTAGATTGGCATATGTATAATGCATCTTGAGTTCTTGAGAGTTCAAAACTAAGAAAATAGTTGAACTCACCTAGATCCTTTAATGCAAAAGACTTGTTTCACTTCTTGATGAGTTTTTCACCTTCTTTATCATTGCTTCCAATAATTATGATGTCATCATCATATATCAATAGCAATATTATCACTTTGCTTATTTGAGTTTATCAAATTATGCTCTTTGGGCTCGTTTGAGTCTAATTTGTGCCATGCCAGCAACATTGATTATCAAGGTTTTAGGTTTAAATATACTTTTCTTACTTCTTGTAATCATGGGATGATCAGGCTAAGGTTGATTTGTTTAAGGTGAAGGTTATTGTTGCCGGGTATGTCTCAGGTTTTGAAATGACTTGGAAGGTTGTGTGTTTGATGGTGAAAAAGAGGCTTATGTTTCAGCTTTTGAATTTTTGTGTATATCATCAGATGAAGAAGAGGAATGCTCTATTACTAGTAAATTTATGATAGCTTCTCATCAAATATTGAAATAGAGTCTTATGTTTCAACATATGAAGACCACCAAAGAAGAATTCTTGAATTTGATGTAGGCGATATGATGTTTGTGAAGATATCACCTTGGAAAAGCGTGATTCAGTTTAGAAATTGAGGAAAGCTTCATCCTCGATATATTAAACCTTTCACGATCATCGAGAGAATTAAACCAGTAGCATACAAACTTGAGCTAATGCAATAGATACATGACACCTTCCGTGTCTCGATGTTGAAGAAATATATTCTTGACCCTTCGTATATTATCTCACCTCCACTCATCGAACTTCGAGAATATTTGAGTTATAAAGTTTAACCGATAACAATCTTGGATCGACAAGAACTGATATTAAGGAATAAGGTAATCCCTATGGTAAAGGTCTTATGGCGGAGCACTACAGTTAAAGAGATAACATAGGAACTCGAATATCAGATGCGATAACACTATCCCTATTATTTCATTGACCAGGTGCATCAAACTTTGATTTCTTAATGAAATATCATATCATCATTTCTATCATGAAAAGTATAATTTTAAGGACAAAATTTTTCAAAGAGAGGAGGGTAAAAATTGTATACTTTATTCTTCGAACATAGGAGTAAAATAGTCATTAAATGATATTTTATTTCACACATATATGACTCATAGCTAATTGACACAATAACAAGGCTTAGTTGAGCTTAAGTTAGCTCGTGATATGAGTAAAATTGAAGTATTGATTAATTTTGACTTAGTATATATTGGGTTTTTACAGATTGCCCTACACTTATGGATTCTGCGATCTCGATAGTCAGTTAGCAAGTAGGGTCAAGGAGTAATGCCCTTGTAGGGTGCAGAGGGCGGAGCTCCTAAAAAGAAAATAAAATTGGTTATATAGAATTTGTGGTTTTAGCTTAAAAATTTATGTAGGAAATTGTGTTTGAGTATGAAGTATTAATACATGGGACTGAGAAGATCAACACATGTACCAAAAGTATTAATACATTAATGATGTAAGTCAATACCTAATGAAATGATCAATACATTCATAAAAGATATCAATACTTTGCAAGTCAGAAACTTGAGAAGAAATTACAAGTCAACTAGATCGATATATAAGGAGAAAGTATCGATACATTTTGAAACAGAGAGTTGAAAAATATTTACAGGGTAAACCAAATCAATACATTCATCAACAGTATCGATATATTGTAAAGGTATCGATACATTGTGTTGAAGAAAATTCTAGAATCGAATTTTAATGAACAAATAGATACACAATCAAAAGAGATCGATGCCCAGCTCAAAAATATTAATAGTTTTAGCTAATATGGGCAAAATTCTACGAGTAATTTTGAAAATTTTCTAAACTTCTAAGGGCAATCTAGTCTTTTATGCAATTATATAAATACCCATAGGGTAATTCATTTCTCCGTTATTCTTCATTTGTTCCTCATACCCTTTCTCTCTCTAAAAATACACTTTCTCTTTCTATTTGTCATGTTATTTCTTAGATCTCGACAAATCCTTCGACATTTCGTTCAAATTTTGTTGCCAAATGATTATCCGTCTTCTCCTCTATAACTTGATACCAATTTTGGCCTAGAAATTGCAAGGAGAAATAACAAAGAAACTAGCATTTGAAAGACAAATTGGAATTTTTCCGATTAAATGGCAATTTAAGAATTCTAAAGATTTCTTCAGGTTACCAGTTAACCTATTTACTTATTATAGGTTTGATTTTAAGATTTTGAAACTTATGGAACTTAGGATTTACTGTTCACTCGAGATTTACATTGATGTTCGCATAAAAAATATAGATTTACATTAATATAAGCTAATTAGAGTAGCTTGATGGTCAATTATGAGTTAGTTCTCATTTGGTACATGTATATCCATTTTAGACGAAAATGCTAATTTGAAATATTTACACTCATGAGATTTCATTGTTGAAAATCGGATAAATAGCCTCGTTAGTTAAGCCTCGTAAAGAGATATATGTCAAACTAAGGAATTTTAGACATGGTTTCTACGAACACTGCATTTAGTGCGTATTTGTTAATTATTTAGAATCTTGAAATTCATTATGTTATGCATGTGTGGTATTAGGCATCAAGCACTCAGAAGAAGGATCTAAAAGGTGTGAGGATCAGTAGTAGGAGTGTTTACCTTCCTTTTATTGTGAGTGGATCTTTACATATTTTTACTCTTTTAAATTATTTTATAAAACTTATTATTTTACGAAATAAGAAATAGTCTTATTATTATTGATTTGAAATAAATATGAATGACTTGTAGATTGAATTAATATATGTGTGGCCATTAGGTTAAGATTGTTATTGAAAATGTAAACTTTTTTAATATTGTTAATGATGATATATTATAAATTATTATAACCTTGGATTTTCATATTGATTGTGTTGGTGATATGGCCGAAAAAGTCAAGCTTATTTATTACTATAGTTATAAGGAAGTAGCCTAGAGACAGACTTATCAAGAAGCAACCTAGGTGAATGCACTGTAGATGGGGCAGGTATATGAGAGGAAAATGTTAGGGAATTGCTCACCAATGGGATTGTTGATGACAGTCATGAGTATCACTACGAGACTACTTGAGGCCAACGTCAATGGTAAGCCAGTTTTTAAATAATTAGCTTCCATTCTTTATTTTAAAAAGAATTATTTTATTAAAAGAACATCTTTTTCGTTGTATAAAACTCACTGACGGTCTCGAAGTTACCCACGACCAAGGTAATTACCGGGAAATAGAGCCAACTCAATAATGTTTAAATAACAAGCTATGCTTTCTTTGAAATAAACTGTTTTTCATACACCTATAAATGTTTTCTTGAATTATATGTATAGCATCATGTTTTATATATAATTATATTTTATCCACTCATGAAGTATACCCCCGTATACTTACACCCTTCACCTCTCAGTTTTAGGAAATCGAGTGTAGGAAAGTATATTGGTTAGTCGTGATGATCAATTAAGGGTGAAACACCCTCAGGTATCATTTTCATCATCAACTTACCGACTTGTTTAAATCATTTATTTATGGATTGAAAATAATACATTTGGTTATGTACCCTATATCTTTTATAAATTGAGTCTACTTTTATTTGTGAAATGACTTGAAAATATCTCGGAGAGATAAATTTATGTGAATAATTATATATGGGACATATACCTAAGAAGCCTTACAAACCTTAGAGACATATTTGGGTATTTAAAATGTGTCTCAAGAGTCTATGGCAATTGTCATGTATAGACCCCATAAGTAGGGGCGTGACAAGTTAAGCATGGTAAGGAAGGGTAAATAAGAGGTTGTACGATCAATTGATCCTTTTCGAATGCGTGAGATGACGTTCGGGTGAGAAGCAAAGGAAAGTTATTTTTATTAAATACTACATTTCTAACAATATAAGTTCTCTTTAAGAGGTGGAGACACAAGTAGCCTTTATAATAGGGACTGTAGCCTATAAACAAATACTTTGAGGTGTGAAACTAAAATTTTCTTTTATTATAAGGCCTAAGGAATAAGTAACACTCACAACCAAAGACCTTAAGGATATTTAGATCTGGCTTGTGACCAAAAATGACTTCGAAAGAAGAATTATTTTCAAGGACTGGTTTTTGCAACCTGTTGATAAGATAAATGGTAGTGTAAAATACCTCCCACCAGAATTTTAAGGACATATTTGAATTTGCTAACAATGTAAGACCAGTTTCAAGTAAAAGCCTATGCTTCATTTCAACCTTTCTATTTTAATGATAAGTGTAAGGGCAAAAGTATCTGAGATTAATCCAATTTTCTATCAAGTAACTTTCAAATAGTTTGAACCCACTCCCCATGTCACATTGAAGTGACTTTATTTTGGTTTCAAAAGATTTTTCTACTTGTTCTTTAAAGAGTTTGAATATGATGAGTGCATCTAGTTTGTTTGTTAATGAATAAATCCAGGTGAACCTGAAGAAATCATTAACAAAGGCAATATAAAACTTATATCCATTGACGGAATACATACGTCTTAGACCCATAGGTCAATTTGAATCAGTTTAAGTGAGGTTTTGGTTTTTTTTTTTTTTTTAGTCCATTTAAAAGGGATTTTATGCATTTTACCATATTAGCATGCAAAACATAAAGAAATGAAGTTAACTGAAGTGTATTTATTGATTTATTCAAAATCGGTGTAAAAAGATAGCATATCTTTGAAAACTCTTATATTAGGATGGCCTAGCCTATTATACCATAAGCTTAAAACTCTTTAAGTTGTCAGGTCTTTAAAAGAATTTACAAAATTGGACTGTAACTTGATAGATCTTTACTATATTTTGTAAGGTTTTGAAAATGGAACTAAGCTATCTAAGCTTGATGAATGCATTAATTCTTTAGGACACTTTAATAGCCGATATAGGTCTATCTTAGCCAGTCCTTACAGCAGAACCTTCCCTTTCCTCAAATCCTTCACAACACAGATTCTTATTGAAAATTACAATTGCATCATTATCATTTATTAGCTGTGAAACACTAATTGGGTTTTTGGTGATTTTAGGCATATAGAGAATTTTGTTCAATCTTATGTGGTTCTTTGCATAAGGTGTGTATAGTTTTGTGCAACCAATATGTGTAATATCAAGGTTCAATCCATTACTTACTATCAGTTTGTCATTTCCCTTATATTTTGAGTTAATGGTCAAGTTCTTCAAAGTGTTTGTGACATGGTTTGTAACTCTGCTGTCTATATACCATGCTCAATCAACAGTCTCTTAGGTGTAGTGATGTAGGCTGCACTTGCTTCTTGCTTTGGTTGTTGTGGCACAAAGTCTTTGTTGAACCTGTGTCAATACTCTATTATAGCATGTCCATTTTTCAAGCAAATTTGATAGGTTGGTTTACTAGCACCACCTCTTCCACTAGTATCCCTTCTTTTACCTTTACCTCCACCATTATAAGAAGGTTTGCTTTGGTTTCCTCTATTCCAGTTTCTTTTCTAATTTAAGTTTGCCTGAGCATAGTTAGTTATAACTGCTTGTTGGTGTTGGAGATATGCCCTAAAACCAATCGTATCATATGGTTCAGGGATATCATTTCATGTATATATATATATATATATAACTTTGTAATTGATTGTAAATCAGTTTACGATTAATAAAATGGCTTTTATATCATTTTGCATGTTCAGTTGCGAATATATATTACATGTATAAAATGCAAAATGAGATCCCGTGATGTATTATAATGTCATGACTCTATCTATAAGGAGTTGTAGATATGAAGATAGAGTTTTAATCTGAATACATTCGAATTTATTCCTGGTTGAGGTGATGTCATATGGGACTATGATATTATATGATCGGTATGTTTGATGCTGCAAAGGATTAGTATTGGATACTAATAGTTGGGTGACGAGTCTCATGTCACAAGAGCATAAATATGGGTAATGCGTTGGAGAATGTATTACTGAACGTGACCAAATGTGACAAATCACATAGGTGATTATCCACAGTCAATGATGTGTCACACAGCCGTACTAGTGTACCACTAGTTCTTTGACCTAAGGTATCACAGCTGCCCTCTGCACTAAAGTATATCATTCACTTGTGTATATCGTACTAGGTTAGCCATGTCTAGTAAAAGAAGCTTATTGGCAATGTATTTAGGTGTGTTAGGATAAGTGATAGCTAAGATGGAATTTGTTGGCTCAATGTTGGAGCTTGAGATCCTAGGTGAAACCGTGATACGCGGGAATAAAGTCTTTGCCCAAAACAAGTATATCCAAAAAGGTGTTTCGCAAATATATGAATCTTGTATATGATTGAGGTTCAAATCCTATGATTGAGTTAGAAGTTCGACAATACCATAACCTGCACTCGATTGGAAGTCGATAATAGATGGACTTTATTATATGCACGTACGACTATATAGGTTCATTCATTTATATCTGAGGATCATGACGTCTTGCTAAAAGTCGGTCATGATCATTGGGAACTTTAGTTACAAAGAGTTGTACCGAAGTGATATGAAGGAATTCATATCCACCCATGTCCATTTCATAGTGAACCCAGAAATCACACACAATCAGTTACTTGATGATGATGGCATTTACTATTATTCAATAATTATTAATTTGTTAATGATGTTGTTCCGATACTTTGATTGGGTAACAATTTGATTCTTTATTGTAAATAATGTATTTCTATGCAAGGACGAGCTAGCACTCATAAGCGTGGGAAATGTTTTAGTTAATTATGGGATAATGTAAATATGATTTATGAATATTATATTATTATATGATGATATAATACTTTAATATGATTAAAGTAATAATATAATAATAATATCTTATATATGTAATGAATATATTATTGTATTATATATAAATATATATATATAAATTATTATTATATAAATATATGTGTATATATATATATTAAAGTAATAAATATATATATATATATGTATGTGTATGCGTGTGTATGTAAGATATTTGTGTATATATATATTAGCATATATATACTCACATTCTCTCTTCAAGCTAACCATACATAGCTTGCCACATATGTTAACTTTATGCATTTAATGAAACGAAGAGGCAAGTGGGCAAGGTGGTTGGGGATTACGGCTGTGCAGGAAAACACTTAAATGTTGAGTATTAGTTGCATTTGATGCAACGTAAGCCTTCCAAGCAAGACTTAAAATGTGAATCTTCTTAAGCGAGACTAGAACAAACTGAGTAGTCTTCTTCTTCTTCATTATTCTCTTTGAAAAGGTTCAGTGAGTGCCATCCTTAGAGAAGTATGGTGAAGGTTTGATTTTGAACCAAAAACATAAGAGAGAAGAAGAAAGCAAGAGAGAGAAAGAACATTTTAGCTTGGTGAAGCTAAAACCGATCCCATAATGAAGCCGAAACCACCATCATCAACACCGACGTGTGGAGACCCTTAGAGGCGAGTAAAAGAGTTCATTTGTTATTCCAGACTGCTAAGGAAAGAAGTAAGTTCTTAAACTTTACATTTATGTTTATATTTGAAATTGTTTTAAATACTCAAAATATACATATGTATATGTCTAAATCTAAGAGGTGGCCTTTTTGCATGTCCGTGTGATAGACATGGCCTCCCTTGCAGCAGTCACGCACTTGGAAATCGATCACGCGCGTCGCGCTTTCGCCATGAGTGAGAAACAGAGCATCTGAGTTTTCTCGACGACAACGTTTCCCCTTCAGTTAGAATCTTAAGTTCAAAGTGTCATTTCAGTTGTTTAGCCTATTTTCTTAACTTTGTAGCATGGAATAAATATCTTCTACTAATAGTTTCTCAACTTAATGACACATTGACAATTACTTAGTCAAAATCTCTTCTCAAACCATCTAAGATGTAGAGAATTAAATTCTTATCTATCTCAAAATCACAAGTAGCCTTGAGAGAATTTGAGATGTTTTTCATCCTCATGTAATATATTATGATTATCATGTTCTCGTTCTTGGTAGAGGTCATAAGACTATGAAGATTCAAAATCTTTGACATGGATTTTATTGAAAAGATCTTCTCAAGGGCTACCCAAAGTGTAGCTGAAGAGGGGCATCTTACAATTACAACCAACATTGGCTTACTGAGACTTGACAAAAGTCATCCTATCAGTTGTTAATCCTGTTTCTTTCAAATTTTGTAGGCTGAGTTTACAGTGGTGATGTTATTGTCATCATCATCCACAGAGGTTTTGTACCTGTTGGATGGTGTCTCCTTTTTGTCAAAAAAATCTTCAAGATCATTGCCTCAAATAGAGGGCAAGATCTAAGATTTCTATAGTAAGCAGTTTGACTTTAGGAGTTTAATGGTGTTTGGAAAGGAAAATCCACTCAAGGTGGTGTTTAGGGAAGCTTGTGTAATAATGCTTTCTTGTGTTGAGCTTTTTGAATTGTGATTGGTTGTAACCATGGTTACTTTGAGCTTCAGCTATGGCATTAATACCACGTTAAAGTTCTGAAAGATTGGAATATCCAAGAACTTTCATTCATATTGAATCAAATAAAATGTTTACAAGGAAGAGAATAACAAGATTATATACTAACTTTTTCAAGCTTAGGTTGCCCTAAAACAAAAGAAAATAAAGAGTATGAAATCAGGTTGCACAAGAATGATAGATTATCCTACTACTGTGTTTGTTGCTATTGCTCTCCTATACAGTGCAAAAAACTAAGGGCTAGTCCGATATTTTTTTATCATTATTTTCATTTTCATTTTATAAATTCAAATGTAAAACATGTCATTTATTGTTTTGTTAAAATTAAACCCATAAAACATAAAATACAAATTATACATTTATAACCTAAAATCATAAAACAGTTTAAAGTTGTTTTATCTTTACAAAATAAATCACAAAATATATTATAAAATATTCCTCTCACCCAAATCAAATTCTCTCATTTTCATAATACAATTTTCAAAATATGATACTGAACGTGTTCTCATATCTGAAATACAATAATTGAAAAATATCATTTTTATTTTTATTTTTATTATTTTTATTTTGTAAAAATATCAATTTAAAAACAATACTAAACGGACCCTAACTTTCTTATCTTTATCCCCGCAACATCTTCTATTTTAGTGAAGACGTGGGCTGAGCTCGCAAGCTTATGAAATGGGCTTGTAGGCTTCTGGTTTCATAAGCTTACAGGCTTCTGATTTGGGCTTGAGAATAGTCATAATTTTCAACTACTCATCTAAACAAATGAAAGTATATTAATATTTAAACAAATTAAACCAAAGCCACTGATTTCATTAATCAAATAAGATGATCAACTGATACAGTGGCATTGCTAAGATTTTGAAGTAACTAGGTCACAACAAACATAAATTTTAAGTTCAAATATAACATGTATCTAGATAGATTTTAAATTTATATGATAAGATGACTACTGATTATTTTTATATGTTAAGTAGTTATTTTTTGTAATTTTTATATAATTCACATTTTTTAATTTTAAAAAGAAATAAAAATAAAAATAAAAAGGAAAATGAAGAAGGGACAAAAGATTATCTTCATCCCCATCTTCGCCCCAATCCCTACTTCAAATAGGGTAGGTCTCCTAAAATCTCATTTTCGTGAAAATTTTTGTCATAGTTATTCATCGATATTGCCATTTCATAAATTTTTTATATCAATATTTATTATCAAATAGAATCATCAATTATGATACTGATATAATAATAAAAGGAAAACATTTAAATGTGTGCCATAATTTTATTGAATGCTCTCATTAAAATCATTTGAAGTGCCATAATTAATTTGAATCTTTGAAGAGAAAATTTATTTCAAATTGGGAGAACAATGGATAGGTTACCAAGTTTTAGCAAAATAACAAATAAGTATATATTTTAGTCACATTAGTTGTTATTTCATTACAAATCCTTGTCAGTAAGATTAATTTAAAATTTTTAGAATTAAATAAATCATTGGATAAAATTATTTTATAATATGTAATATTAATTACAATAATATTTTATATTTTTATTTAAAAAAAAACTAATTAAGTTTGTGAGATAAAATCATTTTACAACTTGAAACAATAAATTAAAATAAAAAGTATAATTTCTTTTTTTTAATTAAAATTAATAATCCCTTTGGATTATAAAATTCAATTTGTTTGTGTGTGTGTGTATATATATATATATATATATTAGGGAATATATGTAATGTTATAAAATTATATAAATTAAAGAGTATTTACATTAATTTTTAAGAATGTGACTACAATTATTCTTATTAATTGAGAAAAATCCCTTTGGTTTTGAAGGGCATATGGTTTGTTTTTTTTTTTTTTCAAATAAAAAAAAAATTAAGGAGGTATATGATGCGTTTTAATAAGGTGTGGACCAATATCGAAATGGGCCTAACGTCAAGCAGTGGTGACTGATCTATAAATATAGTTCAGTGGGGTAAGTTTAAAATATAATATGATTTGTTAATTTGGATATGTAAAAATAAAAATATATTTAAAATAGACATCTTGACTTCTATTTTTTTCAATTAAAGCACCACTATGCACACATTGCATTGCATTCAAAATAATAAATTTTAAAATAAGTTGATGTAATGTTTGATAAAAATAGATTAGAAGACAATCACTTTTTAAATAATTTATTTTACATGTTTGATCAATAAGATTTCAAAGTATGTTGTTCATGTATAATATAATGACTGACTAAAATGTAGAAATTTATTATTTGGTAATATAAATATGTATTTTCACCGTCAAACAACGACAAATTACGACAAACTGCAACCTAAATCGAACTCTCTGGTTGTTAATAAACTATTCAAGTGGTGGTACGTGTCTGTGTTACGGTGGCAGCCAACTTTTAATGACGCACGCAGCTCTTGCGCTTGTCTAACGACAGTGGAGATGGCGCCAATGCCTAAATTGTGAAATATACAATCCAATTGTACGAGTGGTGTCATGGTTTTGCTGTTGATCTCATCGGTTGCTTGCGTCGGATAGTATTGATAGATTTTTTATTTTTAATTCATTTGTAAATTTTAAATATTAATTTTGTGTAAAAATAGTTTAAAAATGACTATTTTAAGGTTATTTTTTATATTCTACATTTCAAAATTAGATTATAAAATAATTCATTTTTTAAAAGCTACTCTAGATTACTTTTTAAAATCAATACAAAATCATATTATTTACAATCCGTCCAATATTATTTTTAAATTGATCTTTTTACAAAACTAAAATAAAAATAAAAATTATATTTTTCAGTTATTGTATTTTAAATATAAAAACGCGTTCAATATCATATTATAAAAATTATATTATAAAAATGAGAAAGTTTGATTTGGGTGAGAGAGCTTAATTTGAATGAGACGAGTATTTATGATATGTTTTGTGATTTATTTTTTAAAATAAATAAAATAATTTTAAACATTTTTATGATTTTAGGTTATAAATATATAATTTATATTTTCTGTTTTATGGGTTTAATTTTAATAAAATAATAAAGTACATGTTTTATATTTGAATTTATAAAATAAAAATGACAAAATGACAAAAAATAATATGGAGGAAAAAAATTGAAGAAAAAAGATTAAGGTGGCAGTTGAGAGAAAGATAAATTAAAATATAAATAGATGAATTTTAACAATGGAACTTAAATGAAAGCACTATTTTTTTTTATAAAAAAAATAAGAATTAAAATTTTTTAATTCGCAAAAAATATTTTAAAATTAAATAGGTAATACAAATTTTACTCATTTATTTACTATTATCTTAAGCTCTTGTTTTTCTTTTTTTACATCGGTGTTAATTAATAAACAAAACATATTTTTATTTATATATATTATCAGAAAATAATTTGAAATAAAATTTTAAGCATTGAAAAATAAATTGTTATGTTATTTAATTTTAAAAAATGGATATTTTTTATAAAGTTTTGAAAATGATATTTTGAAAAATTATTTATTATTAAAAATAAAAAGTAATATTGTAAAAATAGTATTTTTAAGAATAAAAAAATATATTCAATAGTGTTTGTAAATAGTTTTCAAAAAATTGAAAAGAGTGAATCCGTGTTTGTTATTCCTTTTTAAAATAAGCAAAATAGTTGTGTTGAAGAGAATTCAAGAAAGAAGTTGGTTGTATTACCAATGTTGTTTCTCAAATATATTTATAAAAAGAAAAACAACAAACATGCTTGGTAGGATTAAAAAATAAAATACAGTTCGAACTTTTTAATAACAAAAATGAGAAATACAAAATAATAATAACTGAATTATTTTCATAGAAGAATGTTTTAATGAAAGGACCAAATTTGAAAGGAGCAAGCATATAGCACAGTAGAAACCAGAGATAAGAGAAAACTTGACAAAAATGTGTCTTATTATCTTATGTTTCTACTGTTACAATGACGCACCAAGCAATCAAAATTAGCAAAATGCAGCATAAAGGGCAAAAGAAAAATCCTGATCCAATTAGTTTTAGATACAATGAAAAAGGTTTCAAATAATACAAGAGCAAAATTTAAAAATTCCCTACCCCTGTAAAGAAATTTCATAACAGCTAAACCAGCTGAATCAGAACTCAGAACCCACCAACCTAACCAACTTCGAAGGTTCTCCCAAAACCACAATCATGACAGGAAACTTAAAAACAGTCAAGTTCTCCCTATTCTTCTTGAGAACATGACACCAATCTTCTTTGCAAAGTCATCTCCATCTTCATCATCTAAGTATTCTTCAGCATCCTCATTTTCACCTTCTTCATAATTATAATCCCCTTCATCACCCTGCTCATATTCATAGTCTCCATCCCTATGATCATCGTCTTCAAGATCATGATCTTCCATCCCTTCGTCAACAATCATCCCATCTTCAGCCTCAAGCTCACTTGCATTAGGTAGTTGAGAAGGCTGATCGCGAGTCACTTCAGTTTTTCCTTCTGCTTCTCTGTCAGCATAGGACTTTACAGACTTGAAATCTTCACTGTTGGCGGCTACTTCCTTGGATACATTGGAAATAGAACCTGGGGCAGCAGTGTTGTTTGAGCTGCCAACCAAGCTTCCCCCACTTTCTTTGTGATTATTGTCTTCCTTGTTGACAGAAGAAATTACACTGGAGGCTGAGGTTCCAGCTCCTCTTTTTCTCTTCAGAATCTCGCTAAGGGGCATTGGACTGTCAAATGAAAGGTCACCTTCAGATTTCTGATGATCTTCTAACCTTTTCCTCTTTCGAAGAGATTGCTGCTCCTTACTCTCTGCATTCTTACCACCTTTCAGCTCCGCAAGACTTTTAGGACCAGCAAAGTCAGCGTTTTTGTCATCCATTATTTCTCTTCTGACCTCAGGGCACCTAAAGTTCCTTCCTCCATTATTATAATCATCCTCCACCCTACTTTTTATTCTGTCACGAAGCCTCCTCTGGTGGGAGGTCTGAGGCCTACTAGGTGACAGAGAACCCCAATCCCTTTCTAATTGCAAATCACTACTACTGACTGGAGATATCCTTGGGAGCTTTAATCTGCCATGAAGGCGACTACCAAGGGAGCTTTCATGCGAGTATAAATGGCGTGAGTCTCTTCGAGAAGAACTCCAGTGACATTGCTCTTCAACTTGATTGTCAGAGGCATAATCAAGATTGACGACTGATCTCAACCCATTACTCTTATGCTTTGAAAGGCGGTATCGTAGATCTGCTTCATCAATTTGATTAGGGGTTTCAGCCTTCGAGTAGCTCCTCCTTTCCTGATGAGATGAACCACCCACTACTACCCTATCTGATGAAGCCCTGTGCTGTTCCCAAGCATACTGGCCCTGCATGTGGTCGTATGAGTCATATCTGTGTGGATCACGAAATGCTTTTCTGTCCATGTCAGCCAACGAATTGTAATCAACAGACTGAACCATATCATATTCATTCACAGAGTTCAAATTCTTTACTTCATGACCTCCTGTTCTCCCATATTGATCTTCATCATGGTAAAAATCAGAATCTCCGAGGCCATTATCAACAAGAACATCAAATCCAGGAGAAGACTCCCTAAAATACTCATCAGTGTCCTTCCCACGGTGGAAACTTTGTTCATCCGATGCACGAACCACATGCAAACGATTAGAACGGCCCAGAGAGTTACCATTGACAACAGGAGGAACATTACTTGCTTTGTTTCGAGGAAACTCATCCTCTGTGCTTGAAGGTGGTGGAGCATTTCTTACAATGCCCACATTATTTCGTGGTAAAGCATTTTCAGCTTTTAGAGTAGGCTTATTAGCTTCAGAAGGTACTACAGCTGCCTTTGATATGTTTGCTGGTTGAATCTTTTGCTCTTGAGCGCACTTTTGAAGTGCACCAGAAGCCTTATTCAAAGTTGGAGGCTCAGTAGCAGGGGCAGCTGCTGTTGACTGCGGGGCCTTATTAACAGTAGGATTTGGCCCATGCAGAAAAGCACATCTGTCACCTTTTAGGCAAAGCCCCTTTTGGAAAAAAATGCACGGAACTGCTTGTTTACTTGAATTGTGTGGGGTCTGTATACCAGTTGTGGCTGCTGAGTGCAATGAAGGAAAAGAAGAACCAGTAGAAATTACTGTTTGTGTTCCCAACAGGCCATCAAGGGGCTGACAAAGAGGACATCAAAATTCCACATTAATGATGTAGTTACAATTGGAAACCATATAAAAAATCTAAACAGACTACCAATTTTATTGTCTAGCAATTTCCAAATCAACCAAAGCTTCCAGTCACTTCCAAAACCTATTTGAAATTATTTTAAGACAAAAGTATTAAGATAGTAAAGAGGAAAAACTCACCGGGTGACGGAATCCACACTTGGGATTCAAGCAATTACCATTCAACCAGAAATAACAATCCTTAGGGTTAACTCGGGCATATTCACTATGGCGATACTCACATTCACTCCCCTGTTGACATAGCAGTAAAAAGAGAGGCATCAGTCAGAAAATTCAACAACCATTGCTTCTAAATAACCAAACGATTTGCAACAATACAGCATCTGGACATGAACTGCATCTTAGCAACATTTACTTGATAGAAGTAGATACTATAGATAACCAATTATGCATGTATATATGTCTGAACCACCTATTTCTAATGAACAATTTACTCATGACAGATACATCAACTTCAAAAATCATTTTCTAAACAAGAATCATGGAAACAGTAGAACAAAATTTAAAATGGACAAGAACTCCTACAAAGGCAATGGTTATGCAAGAAATAGTTATCAGGATATCACCAATTATACCAAACAAAGCTTATTTTGGACACTATCGCACATTTTACAACATTGACGTAATTGTAACTATATAGATTACTTATTGAGAAAACAAAACATGGGGTAGCTACTCAGAGGTAAAAGGCAATGGAGACAAATCTAAAACAAACTGCAACCTAAAAGATTTCCAAATTTTGGAGGAAGGTTCCGTTATCAATGGCAAACATCGAAACCTAATCATTTTTCCTCAAAAACAATTATGCTTGACTGATTTTCAAAATTTGGAGGAAGGTTCCGTGTTCTATGGCAAACATCGCAACCAAATAGTAATATTTTTTCACCGTTTTCTCGGGCAAACATCGCAAGCTAATCATTTTTCCTTAAAAACAATTATGGTCTGTGTGCTTGACAACAAAATGTTAGGCTTAAAGTAATTGATTCAGCTATACTAACTTTAGATTCATACTAAAAAGTAACTCTTTGACGACAGCTGGGTTCATAGTGTAACAAACAAATATGATGTCGAATTGCATATACATAGCAACAATAATCAATATACGTAAAAGAAGTATATAACCCTAGGGTTTTAGCTAACAAGATCCATAAACTAACCCTCAACTCAAGACCCAAATCCTCCAATTTTTTAATTCAATCACAGATAAACACACACCAAAATCTCACACAAAAAAAAAAAAAAAGAGTTTATAAAAAGAAAAGAATAAGATCTTATTAACATGGTAAAATCCCTAAAAAAGAGGAAAGAAGAAGAAAGAGAAAAAGGATAAAAGATAGGGAACCTTTTTGCAGGTTAAAGGAGAAGCAAGAAAGTAAACGCAATCAGTATTTCTCTTTAAGGCCTCCTCTTCAGGTGACGTTGTTGATGCTTGGGGCGGCTGCTGCTGTTGCTGTTGAGCGGCCACAACCATGGCGGTTCTTCTTCTGAACAAACAAAGATGATCCTTGTTGTTGTTGTTTTTAACAACAGCAGATCAAATGAATTGTCTAAAACCCGAGAATACAAAAGGAAAACGAAGCAAGATCCAATCAAAGAATCTGAAGATTTAAGAGAAGAAAAGAGAAGATCCGCCCCAGAGATATTGAGATTGAGAGGAGTTAATGAATGAATGACCTTATTCAATTTCAACTTATTGGTTTTTTTTTTTTCAATTTTTATTTATTATTATTATTTTTAAAAGGCTTTGGCCGTGATGATGATAATGATGATGATGACGATGATGTTGTGTTGAGTTTGCTTTTGTGGTGGTTTGTGTTTTGTTGTTTTAGGGTTATTAGCCAGGACTATTTTACACGTGGCTTCTTTCAGTTTGTCCCTTTTTTTTTTTTTTTTTTTTCAAGTAATACTGGGGAGGGGATAAGCCTTCACAATATTTTTTTTATTTTTTTTTTTATTTTTTTTTTTTCACTACTATTGTACACGTAGGCATTAGTTGTCTTATAACGTAGTTAGGGAGAATGGTAGTACATGGTTTATGTCAATTTAAAACTAATGAGTATAATTATTTTACATATGATTTATAGCTTGTTACCATTGTCTCGAGTGATGGGAGATTTGAGATGTTTGACATTTTTTTTATCTAAAAAGAATTTACTTGAGATAAATTAGGGGAATGGAGTATTTAAAAAATTATTATTTTTTACTTTTGTATTATTATTAAGATAAAGATAATATAATAGCAAATGTCTTAAGTAGAAAATTACATAAAATGTTTGTAAACTTCTCTTGTTATAGGTGAAAAATATACAATTATTTAAAAAAAAATTGATTTGAGAGTTAGATGAAGTCAAAGATCAACGTTAATTATTTAATTTGGTAGCAAAACCTATTATTTTCTATATGATGGTTATAGTTCAATAGAATGATCTTTTAAGTCGAATCATTACTTGCCAAGTTGGAGAAAGACGATGCAATGGAAGGATGGTCGATTGATTATTTTGGTGGTTTGAGATTTGTTGATAGACTTTTGTATCATCTATCGAATTTCTTAGAAATAAATATTCTTAATAAAAACTCATAAATTCAAATTTATTATAAATCTTGGTGGTACAAAAATGTACCAAAATTTGTGCAAACATTTTTTGTGGAATGGGATGAAGTAAGCTGTGAGATAATTTATGGCTAGATATTTGGTATGCTAATAGGTAAAATCAGAACATCAGAAGCCAGCAGCGTTATTCATCTCTACCAATGCTTGAATGGAAGTGGGAACATGTAACAATAAATTTTATTAGGGATTACTAAAAACCCAGAAGAGTTATGAGAGTAGATAAGTGATTGTGGATAAATTAACAAAATCTACTCACTTTTTCACCTATCAAATCTACAGATTTTTCAGAAATCTTAACTAAATTGTATATTAATGAGATATTTGAAAGGAAAGCCCAAGCATGCTCTATTTCCCACGAGTAGCAGAAGCGTGATAAGCAGAATCAATTTTCAAGAGCGCGACCACCACAAAAGAGCCATGGCTATTTTTTGGACTTGTGAAATAGGCCCCCAACTAATTTGGACAAGCACACATGCATGTTCTAGCTTTCAAAATAATTTGAAAATTCAAATCACAAGCTTAGAAGTCTTACTCCTTTGTTGTGATCCTATGTAGCAAGAGAACACCTTAACTTGCTTCTTCAGGTGGTCTACACGTTGGAGTGATGATGTTGGCTCTATCTTGTTTGGGTTCTTCAAGCCTTGGTTTAAGCTTCAACAAGTTTACTAAGCTTTCTCTTTTCAGATGCTCTCTTCTCTATCTTCTATTTTGCTCTGGTTCACAACCAAGCACAACTAAGCTTGCTTTACTAAGTAGCTCACAGTTGAAGAAGAAAAAGACTTACTCAGTTTTCACCAAAAACAAAGAAGAGAAGGTAGCCTTTTTTTTTTCTTTTATTTTAAGCTTAACACAATTTAGCCTTATGTTTATCAAATCTAATTTTATTGACAAACCTCCACCAACTCCACCTATACAATTAACCGACTTGCATTCTACAAATCATCATATGAATTGAATGTAACACAATGAATCATGGTTTAGGTTGGTGAAATCATTAATTGATTCTTTTAATCAATTACATGTATTAATATAATATATATATATATATATATACATTAATCAAATTAACACATATATATTTATATTAATAAAGAGAGAGAATTAATTATATATATACATATATATTACTTTAATATATATATATATATATACATTCATTAATAAATATCTAATATCTATATATATTATTACTTTTATATATATATATATATATTAACAATTAATATTTAGATATTTATAATTATATTAATATAATAAATATTTATATTTTATGATTACTTTAATCACATTCAAATATAATATCTATCTATCAATATTACAATACCCATAAATCATATTTACGGTATCTCATAATTAAACCGAAACATTTCTCACGCATACGTGTGTTAGCGCGTCAAAGTTTGGAAATATATTCTTTACAATAAAGAATTAAATTACTATCCGATCAATATTTGTACAATATCATTAACCAATTAATTATTATTGCATAGTAGCAATAACCATCATCATCAAGTAATCGACTATGTGTGTGACCCCCTAGGTTTACTGTGAACTAGACATAGATGGACACGAACTTTTCGTATCACTTTGGTACAACTTTTTATAACTAAAGTTCCCAATGATTATGCGCAACCTCTAGCAATATGCCACAACCTTTAGACATTAATGAATCAATATAGTCGTACGTTCATGTAGTAAAATCCCTCTACTGTCAACTCCCGATCGAATGCGGATCATAAAATCGTCAAACCCCTAACTCAATCATAAGAACAGGGTCTCAAATCATATACAGGAATCACGTATCCAAAATATCTTTCTGGAAACACGTACTCTAATCAGAGATTTCATTTTCCATGTATGACACCCCCGCCTAGGATTTCAAGCTCTAATATCTAAATCAGCAGATTCTATCTTGGTTATCATCTGTCATCATACGCTAAGAACACACTGTCAGCAAGCTTCTTTCACCAGGCGTGACAAGCCCGGTGAGATATACACAAGTAAACGATGTGCCTCAATACAGAAGGCAGTCGTGACACCTTAGGTCAAAAGACTAATGGTACATTAGTACGGCTGTGTGACGTATCATTAACTGTGGATAATTACCCATGTGATTCATCATATTTGGTCACATTCAGTAACACATTCTCTAACGTATTACTCATGTTTATGCTCTTGTGACATGAGACTCGTCACCCAACTATTAGCATCAAATACTAATCCTTAACAACATCAAACATGTCAGTCATGCAATGTCATACTTCTATATGACAATAGTTCAACCAAAAACTGATCTGGATGTATTTAAATCAAACTCTGTACTCATATCTACAATTCATTATAGATAGAGTCCTGACGTCATAATACATCACAGGATCTCATTTTGCATTTTATATACAATATTTATATATATACGCAACTGAATATGAAAAATAATATAAATGTCATTTTATTAATCATAAACTAATTTACAATTAATTACAAAGTTATATATACATAAGGATAATATCCCTAAACCGTATGGCACGATTGGTTTTAGGGCATATCTCAAACAATATTAAGATTGCATGAAGTACCTTTATCTATTATTTCAAATTGAGATCTAAGACTTACGTCACAGTTTTGAAATTGTTTGTAGAAAGTTACAGGTATTCAGTTCATTGGTAAAGTATGCCCTAGAAACTATTCATGTTGTCGGTTTCAAGGTAATTTATATTAAATCACTATACATTATGTATTATACATTATAATAAATATAAAAATTATTTATAATTTATATTGTATGATGTTTCCTTTTTCTAATCGTACTAATTAATAGAGTACACATATAAATTGCCTTAATAATATTTTTTTCTAAACGATTCCTTACATAAATGGTATAGACCGGGTATTGATATTACAAAATAAGCACATAGAATGCCTCCGGTGAATATCATAAGATAATATTAGTGTGAATAATAATGAAAATTATGTCATTAGAGCATTAGTGTGAATTAACAATTAGAAAACTTTTTTTTAAACATGATCAAAGAAATGATGAATCACATGGAATATATATAATTAATGATTCATCACTTTATTGTAATAGTGTATGAGATGATTCTTTAACCTGAGCAGTCATAATCAACATTCAATATGGATGCACATGGTTCTTATGATGTATGCGTGCATGATTAATCAAGTCTTGCATAAAAAATTGATTTGGTCATGTGTTGTTTATATTGAGATGCAAATGATTGTCAATAAGGAATCCGTTGACTCGATATACAGAATTTTGAGCTTCTGTTGGCTTGACCCAGATTCTAGTTCCTAGTCGGATATCAGTAAATTTCTGAAACTCAAATCCCTAGCTAGAGTACAGTATAAGTCACATGAAAGAGTTTCATCATTGAGTAGAGTACAGTATAAGTCACATGAAAGAGTTTCATCATGACGATTTCAATGCGTGGTGACCGATAAACTAAAAAGATATTGAGTTTAGGGTTTTGACATTTGTGAGCCCTAACTTGGTCAAGATTAGATGAACGGAAAGATTTCATATACACGACATGTACAATTGGTAATAAAAGGGTTTAATAAAGATGTTCTTTATTGTAGTTTAAGGACTATGGCATATTGTTAGATGTTAATCATAGTCGTTGAGTTTAAATAATTTAAATTAGAGCCAAAAAATTTGGCTCAAGCTCACAGCTAATATCACAATGAACTCAAGAGATCACAACTAATAACTTGATCTTATTCTTACTTAAAGGGAAAAAATAATATTTTCTACAAGAGAGTTAACACTCTTGGTGATAATATTATGCCGAAAACTATAAATGATTTACATGTTAAATTATTTAACGGTTCTGGGAGCTTTATAAAATGCTCCAAATGTAATTTAAAGTAAATTATATTATTCGATTAATATAATAGGATATAAATAGAATTAAATAAAGTTGGTCAAAATTAATTTAACTAGCTTAAGGATAAGTTCATCATTAAAATGTTTAATAAGGGCAAAATAATCATTTCACACTGTTACTATTACAAAGCTTGTTGGATAAGTTTTGTGACATGTTTGTCATTGACCAATCATGAGGGCATTTTAGTAAAAGGTGTTAAACTATATAAAGATGTCATTTCTCATTTTTTAAGGAGAATAATCTAGAATTATCAAGAATTTAAAAAAAAAATTCTTTCTCTCTACAATTGACCAAGCAAAGAGGGAGCTCAATGGTTGAAAATCTTGGAGGTTTCATAGTTTTAGAACTCAAATCATTTTCATCTAACACTTATGCAAGTGTTTAGTGTATTGATTTGATTATTTTATGAAAACAAAACCCTAATTGCATGAAAAAATTACATAAACCCTAAATTGATTCACCATCTCTAACCAACCTATCAAAATGGTATCAGAGTACTTGATTAAGGTTGTGGATGCTTAATTTATGGTTGGTTGTGCTTGAAAATTCATGTAAAATCTATTGAAGAATTTTTGCTATATTGGGTATTAATGAAAAATTTTATTATTTCTTAATATAATCATGCTTAAATATATTATATGATGATGTAATAGCATGAATTTATGGTTGATTGAATTATGGAGATATGGATTGAATAATTATAGTATGGTTTGGTTATGATGGATTAGGGTTTTCATGCTTGATTTTATGTTCATGGTGGAGAAGATGGTAAATAGTTATCATCTTGTATTTTAATGTGATTAGAAGTATCATGTGATGATATGGAATCCATAGATAATGATTTCATGATGATGAAAATGAATAAAGCATGATGGAAATACCTCAATAAATTTGGCGCACCAAGAAACAATACATGGATTATGTGATTTCATGTTAATCAATGTGTGTTTAAATGTTAAACATATTAATTGATTGTATATTAATATGATTAATACATAAACTGATGATATAATCATTATAGATACATTAGTGTATACTTGTAAGTTTGTCTATTTAGGGATTTGCTTAATGAATTATTAATTATGCTTATGTGCTTTGTTAATTGGTTAATCAATGTGATGGATTACTAATTATTTTTTAAAATGATGTTCATTAGATTAACATTGTATAAAGATTGCACTTTGTATGGCTAATTAATTTGATTAATTAGTTAATTATGTATATGTATATGTTAAGTGATATATATATATATATGATGAATAATGTGAATCTGATGTATGACAAATATCATAATTACAATGCTATCAAATGTCAAAGTTAAGGATAATTATCAATTTTAATTATTTGATACTTAATTAATGATAATTATCTTGTTTTTAAAATTATTTATTATTTTAATTATTTTAATATTATCCAATTTTGTTGAATTTAATATGAAATCAAAATGACTCTTTTACCTTTGGTTTAAAAAAATGTTGCAAAAGTGTAATCTTAAGTTTGTTAAATTAGGTCTAACCTAATAAAGACAAACAAAGCACGTTATTCGTTCGACGAGTAATCTCGTGCTGAATGAGAAAATATGATTACTCGAGCGTCAAGTAAAATGTATTGAATTATTAATGATATTATAATCCAGATTGGTAATGCAAACCGAACATACATTTCGATAACTTTTGTATCAAATTGTCAAAAATGAATTATCAGTATTCGCACAAGTTAGACAAGTGTGGTTAATCAAGCATTATAATGGGTATTTATAAGATAAATAATCCAAATCAAAGTAGTAATGAAATTACTTATAAGATGGGTAATATTGACTAAGTCGATAAATAGTAAGTTGCTATTCATTTAAATTACAATTTCTACTCAGAATAGTAATCGCTCACTTGTATAACTAGTGGTATATTTTACACAATCATATGTTACTTGTGTGACAAATAAGGTGAATAGGATTATTACGGCGTTATGCAATAAAACATCAATTATGCATGTATGCATATATGTGTAAAAGATGATAATTGTTCATCAAATGAATAGTTATACGTGTTAGTGCTTGGCCTTAATAGATAGTTTTATGATAACTATCTAAGACTATAGAGTGTACACATGAGATGTGAAAAATAAGTGCTAAATAATCTCCATAAGAAATTATCATATTCGTGCCTGCCATGGTGGGATAGCTAATGATTTATTAACGTAAATTTCCTATTCCAAGATTTCTATTATGTAAGGGGTATGAGGTTTGTCTGATTGAGAACTTATCTGGTTCTCAGTGGTATTCGAGTCTTGATCGAGATTCTATCATGTGAGATTTGATAATAATATTATTTGAGAAAGCACAATGGTTTAGATATGATTAGTGTAGGATGTTAAAATTTTTATTATGTGAGGCATCTGAAACTAAGGCACAAGAAATGAATCAAGTCTTGTATAAAATACAGAAAAAAAAAAAAAAAGGAGTTCTTTACTCATTGAAATCAGTTGACCAAGATTTCTATTATATGAAGTTAATTGATGTAGATGAAAATTGATTTTCCACTAATTTTTTAAAAATTTTACTAAATATTTAAGTCATGTATTAGGGAATGTAGAATTTAAATTAGATAGTGAGAATTGATATGATCATGATTTTAAATAAGTGATTCAACACACTAACAAACTATTTTTTATGTTATTTCAGTTCTCTCAACAAAATGTTGACATCATCGAATATCTTTCTTAAATTAATGGATGACCATATTCTAACAAGACCAAAATTTAAGAACTGGTTAAGGAACTTAAGAATAATTCTTGAGTTTGAAGAGATGGCATATGTTTTGGAGGCTGAGATTTCTATTTCATTTGAGATTGATGCTCCCAATGAAAAGCATGATGCCTTTAATAAATGACATGTTAAAAATCGTAGAGTACTACTCAACATACTGGCTTTCATGAACAAGGAGGTGACAAACTAAGCACGAGAATATCTCACTGCTTATGAAATTTTAAGATATTTACAAGAGTTGTATGGTGATAACTCTTAAGTAGTGGAATATGAGATGTGTACGACTGTTTTTGGTATGAGGCATGGTCTTACTTGACGATCATATCATTAAAATAATTAATATAATTAATCAGCTTCATTCATGGGGCATGGTCTTACTTGACTGCATAAAGGTGAATTTAATTATTCAGTTCCTCCCTCATAGTTATAAACCGTTTATAACTAATTATAACTTGAATATTATTCAGCATACTCTATCAGAGTTGTTGAATGAGCTTCAAGAATTTTATAAATAAAATAATAAAGAAAAGGGACATGAAGATGCCCATTTGACCACTATTAGCAAGATTAGTAAACAGCCACAACATTCATCTTAAGGTCCAATAGTTGGACTTAAGAAAAAAAAGCTAAAAATGCACAGTCTCTTAAGAAATCCAAAATAAAGTCTAAGAGAAAATGTTTCCACTGTGGGGTAGATGGACATTGGAAGACAAATTATCCTCAATACCTCAAAAGTCTTAAGAAGGTTAAGAACGGCATATATAGCAATTTAATAATTGAATATGAATTAAATGTTAATTATAATATTCATTCATGGGTAATTGACTCAGCTGCTACTTCTTATTTCTGTGTGTCATTACAGAAAATGCAGAATAGTTATGTATTAACAGGCGATGAGATCATGCTACGAATAGCCAATGGAGCAACAGTTGCTGCGGAAACCATAGAATAGTGCTAGTTGAGACTCTCATCCGGACATCTTTTGAAATTAGAGAAAGTTTTGTATTTTGCTTCTGTTATAAGAAACATAATTTATGTATATGTACTATGTAATAATGGTTATTCTATACAGTTTAATGGAAATAAATGTTTATTACATTTTGAAAATGTATGTATTAGTAAAACAATTAATATAAATGGTTTATATGTCCTTAAATTGAATAATAGTTATCAAACCTCTTCCATTACTAAGAAAAGAATTTAAGTTGATACAAATCCTAAATATCTATAACATTATAGATTATGTTACATCAAGGACAGAAAACTCACTCAACTCCGAGCTAGTGGGATATTGATCTCATTGGATCCGAAACCTATTCCGACTTGTGAGTCGTGCCTTCAAGGTAAAATGACTAAATTGTCATTTAAGAGTAAAGGCAAGAGGTCTAAATAATTGTTAGATCTCATACATACAAATATTTGTAGACCATTCAATACAGTAGCCAGAGGTGGATTTGAGTACTTTATTACCTTTACTGATGATATGTTTGGGTATGGGTATGTATATTTAATAAAATACAAATTTGAATCATTAGAAAAATTTTAAAAATTCAAAAATGACATTGAGAAACAAACAGGAAAGATTATAAAAATTTTGCGATCAGATTATAAAGACGAGGACTTGAGTAATGAGTTTCAAGAATTCTTGAAAGATAATAGAATCATCTCGCAAATAACTCATCCATATACACCTCAGCTTAATGGTGTATTAAAAAGAATGAATCGTACCATATTAGATATGGTGCGATCAATGATTAGTTTTATCGACTTGCCATTGTATTTATGAAGATATACTTTGCAAACTACTGCACACATTCTCAACAGAATTCCTTCTAAATCAGTTCAAAAGACTTCATATAAGATATGGAGTGAAAAGAAACTCAACCTCAATTATATGAGGGTCTAGAGGTGTCCTGCTTATATCAAGTTGGTCAAATCTGACAAATTTGGTAATAAATAAAAAATGGATCTATTCATTAGATATCCTAAAAACAGTTTATGATATTATTTTTACTTTTCTTTTGATCAAAGAATTTTGATTAGTAAGAATGTACACTTTTTAGAAAAATAGTTTCTTAAAGAATGTGGTACTAGTAGAGATATTGAGTTGAAGGAATAGTTTCTAAAAATTTGAACAATAAAATTAATACTGAAGAGTCCAGTCAGCAAACCTCTGTACAAATTAATCCTGTTTCAATTTAAAAATCCACTAGGGTTTCTAAGCTCTCTGAGATATGTAGATTTCTCAATAAACAAGATTTCGAATCTTACCTAGTAAGAGAGACGGATCATGGTGATGATCCAAGATCTTATGAAAAGGCTATCCTAAATAAAGATTCAGAAAAATGGCTAGAAATAATGAATTCCGAAATGAAATTTATGCATATTAATCAAGTTTGGACATTTGTTGATCTACCAGAAGAAATAATTTCTATTAGTAATAAATAGATATTCAAGAAAAAGATTAATAAGATGGACAAGTAGAAACTGAAATTCAAAAAAATTAAAATAAAAAATTTGGTGGGCCCGTGCAAGGGTGTAAGAACCTAGCCCTCTGCACCCATGCACCTAACCCCTCTGAAAACTTTACACCCCAGCACAGACCTCTACTGAGGTGCAAGACCCCTGCACTAGCCATTTTTTATTATTTTTAAATTATTTATTTTTTAAATTATTTCTTTTATTTATTTAATTTATTTCTTTTTTAACTTAGCTCAATTTTAAAATTTTAAAAATACAATAATTTAAAAATATTAAATTTATGTATATAATTTTTATTAATATAAAAAATTAAATTGAAATTAAAAATATTAAATTCAAAAAAATTAAAATACAAAATTAACTACAAAATTTTGTGGGCCATGCTAGAGTGTAGGAACTCAGCACAAGCCTTAACTAGGGTACAGAACCTAGTTCATGTTTGTGCATCCTAGCATGGGCCCCACCTATTTTATTTATTTTTTTAATTTATTAATTTATTAATTTTAGTTTCATTATTTAAATTAATAAAATTTATATAAATAAATTTAATATTTTTTTAAATTGTTGTATTTTTAAAATTTTTAAATTGGGCTAAGTTAAAAAAAAATAAATTAAAATTAAACAAAATAAATATAATATAATATAAATAAAATATAAGGTTCACCTTATTTAATTAATTATTTATTTAATTTATTTATTTCCAATTTAATTTTGAATTTTTGAATTTTTAATTTCATGTTCATTATTTAAATTAAAAAAAATATTAGTGTGTTAATTTTATATAAAAGTTTATATATTTATATATTTTTAAATTATTTATTTTTAATATAATTTTCATTTTTTATTTAATAAAATTTTTATTATTAATTTTTATTTTTTACAAATGTTTTTGATCTTTTCTTAAATTCTTTAATTTTAAATTATTAAAATACTTTCTAATTTTTTAAAAAAATTTACATCTTTATAGTAAATTTAATAATTTTAATTTAACAAATTATTATTTATTATGTAAAATTTGTGTAAATAAAGAAATTAAAAATTAAAAAATTAAAATATACACGATTACTATAGTTTTAAGGTTTTATATTTTAGGGTTTATATACTGATAG
>JAXCLQ010000009.1:15275673-15328078 GCA_035584115.1 Cedrela odorata | reverse complement strand
TTAAGTTATATATGTAATTTCTAAGAAAAACCTTAAGCATTAAAGAATAAAAATGTATTTGATATTATTTTTAACAAGTTGTTGCCTAAAATTGAAAATGGTGGTATTACTTTTTAAAGACTAGTTTTCTGAACTTATGCTTTTAAAAAATGGCTGAGAACAATAAAATTTTAACATTCTTTTGTTAAAAAAATAATTATAAAAAAAAAAAAAACAAAATAAAACAAAAGTAAAGGAAAGAAAACAAGTTTAAAAATGCATCTAAACTTCCATTTAATTCCTTTTTTTATAGGTAGGGGTGAGCACCGGTCAATTTGGTCTGGATTTTTTCAAGAACGAATCGGAATCGAAAATTTTGGTTGTCAATTATTTGTCTTGAATGAATTGTCAGCATCAAACCGAAATTGAATGGTTCAATTTGGTTTCGGTTTGATTATTTAAATTAGACTTATTTTTTTAAATGCAATTTTAAATTTTTGAAAATTTTATCTTAAATTAATAATTAAAAACTTGGTCACAAATATTTATAAGCTTTTGCATAGTATATATATACAATAGATTATAAATATAATTTACTTGAAAAAAAATTCGATTGAACATTCTTTTTATTTTTAAAATTTAATCCTTCTTTTTGAATCTTGGATCTTTTTTACCACTGCTACTTTTAGAGTTGGAATTTTAAAAAATAGGTAAAACAGTAAAAATGATAGTAATAGTGCTCAATAGTATATTTTAATTGGTTTAAAATTATTATATTGGTCAATGTATTATTTTTTTCTCGGACCAATAATAATTTGTGTTTTTGCATGGAGTGAAAGTGGATTTAGAAGAATAATACATAAATAAAATTAAGTTATATAAAAGAAAAATTTGTGATCATTTTAGGATTCATATTATTATATTAAGATTTTTATTCAAAACAAATTTAAATTACTCTAAATTTCAAAAAAAAATATAATAGACATCATCATATTGACATGTATTAGTTGAAATAGAATATCAACTATAAATATTAATAATTAAGAATTAAGAATAGTATTTTGTTCCAATAATCTTTAGTAATTCAAAAGAATATCATTGCTTAACAGGGAAAAAGGATCCCCTTTGAAGTCAAATACATCAAATGTTGTTTCTCAAATATGTTTATAAAAAGAAAAACAACAAATATGCAAGGTAGAATAAAAAATTAAATAAAAATTGGTAAAATATATTCAAAAATAAAAAAATTATATATTTTTTCATAATTTTTTTTTTTTTTTAAACCAAAACGACCTATTATAAAGGGTGCAAGCATGTAGCCAAGAAGAAAACAGAGACAAGTGAAACTTGACAAAAATGTTTCTTATTATCTTATGTTTCTACTGTTACAACATGCACCAAGCAATCAAAATTAGCAAAATGCAGCTAAAGGGCATAAGAAAATCCTGGTCCAATTAGTTTTAAATACAATGAAAAAGGTTTCAAATTGATACAAGAGCAAAGTTTAAATATTCCCTACTCTCTCCTGTAAAGAAATTTCATAACAGCTGAATCAGAATTCAGAACCCACCAACCTAACCAACTTTGAGGGTTCTACCAAAACCACAACAATGACAGGAAACATAAAAACAGTCAAGTTCTCCCTATTCTTCATGAGAACATGCCACCAATCTTCTTAGCAAAATCATCTCCATCTTCATCATCTAAGTATTCTTCTTCTGCATCTGCGGCATTTTCACCTTCTTCATAATTATAATCCCCTTCATCACCCTCCTGTTCGTATTCATAGTCTCCATCCCTATGATCATCGCCTTCAAGATCGTGATCTTCCATTCCTTCATCAACAATCATCCCATCTTCGGCCTCAAGCTCACTTGCATTAGGCAGTTGAGAAGGCTGATCGCGAGTCACTTCGGTTTTTCCTTCTGCTTTTCCATCAGCATTGGACTTTACAGACTTGAATTCTTCATTGTTGCAGGGTACTTCCTTGGATACATTGGCAATAACACCTGGGGCAGCAGTATTGTTTGAGCTGCTAACCAAGCTTACCCCACTTTCTTTCTGATTATTGTCTTCCTCGTTGACAGAAGAAATTCCACTTGAGGCTGCAGTTCCAGGTCCTCTTTTTCTCTTCAGAATCTCATTAAGGGGCATTGGACCATCAAATGAAAGGTCACCTTCAGATCGCTGATAATCTTCTAAGCTTTTCCTCTTTCGAAGAGATTGCTGCTCCTTACTCTCTGCATTCTTACCACCTTTCAGCTCAGCAAGACTTTTAGGACCAACAAAGTCAGCATTTCTGTCGTCTATTATTTCTCTTCTGATCTCAAGGCCCCTAAAGTTCCTTCCTCCACTATTATAATCACCCTCCACCCTACCTTTTATTATGTCACGAAGCCTCCCCTGGTTGGAGGTCTGAGGCCTACTAGGTGACACAGAACCCCAATTCCTTCCCCTGTCCATTTCCCTTTCTAATAGCAAATCACTACTACTGACTGGAGATCTCCTTGGGAGCTTTATTCTGCCACGAAGGCGATTACTAAGGGAGCTTTCATGCGAGGATAAATGGCGCGAGTCTCTTTGAGTAGAACTCCTGTGACTCAGCTCTTCAACTTGATTGTCAGGGGCATAATCAAGATTGACGACTGATCTCAACCCATTACCCCTCTTATGCTTTGAAAGGCGGTATCGTAGATCTGCTTCATCAATTTGATTAGGTGTTTCAGTCTTCGTGTAGCTCCTTCTTTCCTGATGAGATGAACCACCCACTAACGCTCTATCCGAAGAAGCCCTGTGCTGTTCCCAAGCGTACTGCCCCTGCTTGCGGTCATATGAGACATATCTGCGTGGATCATGAAATGCTTCTCTGTCAATGTCAGCCACCAAATTGAAATCAACAGAGTGAACCATATCATATTCATTCACAGAGTTCAAGTTCTTTCCTTCATGACCTCCTGTTCTCCCATATTGATCTTCATCATGGTAATAATCAGAATCTCCGAGCTCATTATCAACAAGAACATCAAATCCAGGAGAAGACTCCCTAAAAAACTCATCAGTGTCCTTCCCATGGTGGAAACTTTGTTCATCCGATGCACGAGCCACATGCAAACGATTAAAACGGCCCAGAGAGTTACCATTGATAACAGGAGGAACATTACTTGCTTTATATCGAGGAAACTCGTCCTCTGTGCTTGAAGGTGGTGGAGCATTTCTTACAATGCCCACAGTATTTCGTCGTAAAGCATTTTCAGCTTTTAGAGTAGGCTTATTAGCTTCAGAACGTACAACTGCCTTTGAGACGTTTGCTGGTTGAATCTTTTGCTCTTGAGTGCACTTTTGAAGGGCACCGGAAGCCTTCTTCAAAGTTGAAGGTTCAGTAGCAGGGGCAGCTGTTGTCAGCTGCAGGGACTTATCAACAGTAGGATTCAGTCCATGCAGAAAAGCACATCTGTCACCTTTTAGGCAAAGCCCCTTTTCGAAAAAAATGCATGGAACTGCTTGTTTACCCGAGTTGTGTGGGACCTGTATACCAGGTGTGGCTGCTGAGTGCAATGAAGGAAAAGAAGATCCACTAGAGACTACCGTTTGTGTTCCCAGCAGGCCATCAAGGGGCTGACAAAGGGGACATCAAAATTCCACATTAATGATGTAGTTACTATTGGAAACCATATAAATAATCTAAAAAGACTTCCAATTTTATTGTCTAGCAATTTCCAAATCAACCACAGATTTCCAAAACCTATTTGATATTATTGTAAGACGCGTATATGAAGATAGTAAAGAGGAAAAACTTACCGGGTGACGGAACCCACACTTGGGATTCAAGCAATTACCGTTCAACCAGAAATAACAATCCTTGGGGTTTACTCGGGCATATTCACTATGGCGATACTCACACTCGCTCCCCTGTTGACATAGAAGTAGAAAGACAAGCATCCATCATAAAATTCAACGACTGTTGCATTTAAATAGTTAAAGGATTCGCAACAATACAGCATGAGAGAAGCAGATACTATAATACAATCAATTATGCATGTATATATGTCTGAACCACCTTTTCACAATTAACAATTTACTCATGATCGGTACATCAACTTCACAAATCATTTTCTAAATAGGAATCACAAAAACAGTAGAAACAAAATTTAAAATGGACAAGAACACAAAGGAAATGGTTAAGCAAGAAATAGGTGGTTATCTGCAGATCACCATGTATATCAAACAAAGCTTATTCTGGACACTACCGCACATTTTACAACATTGAAGTAATCATAATCATATAGATTTCTTGTTGAGAAAACAAAATATGGGCCAGCCACCCAGATGTAAAAGAGTAAAAGGCAATGGAGACAATTTACAACAAACTGCAACCTAAACGATTTCTAAATTTTGGAGAAAAGTTCCAATTTCTGTGGCAAACAGCGCACTCTAATCCTTTTTCCTTTAAAACAATTTGTTTGGTGGGCTTGGCAGCAAAACAGTATTATGTTTTGGCGTTTTCCGTGGCAAGCATAGCAACCTAATACCTTTTCCACAAAAACAACTATGCTTGGTGGGCTTAGCAGCAAAACAGTAATAATGTTTCGCTCTTATCTGTGGCAAACATTGCAACCTAATTCTTTTTCTTTTACTATTACGCTGGTGGCTTTGGCAGTAAAACAGTAGTAATGTTTTGCCGTAAAGTAATTGATACAGCTATACTAACTTTAAATTCATACTAAAAAGTAACTCAATTTGGACGACAGCTGGGTTCATAGTGAAACAAACAAAAACGAAGTCGAATTGCTTATACATTGCAAGAATAATCAATATAAGTAAAAGAAGTATATAACCCTAGGATTTTAGCGGACAAGATCCATAATCTAAACCTTAACTAAAGACCCAAATCACCCAAGTTCCAAAATTCAATCAAAGAAAACAAAAAATAGTAAATCTGGAAGAGTAATTAGAACACAGACAAAGATCTCATAAAAAAATAAAAAATAAAAAATAAAAATCCTTTTCCTCTATAAAAGAAAATAATAAGATCTTATTAATATGGTAAAAACCCTAAAAAAGGAAAGAAGAAGAAAGAGAAAAAGGGAAAAAGAAAGGGAACCTTTTTACAGGTTAAAGGAGAAGCAAGAAAGTAAACGCAATCAGTGTTTCTCTTTAAGGCCTCCTCTTCAGGTGACGTTGAGGATGCTTGCAGCTGCTGTTGCTGTTGAGCGGCCACAACCATGGCGGTTTTTTCTCTGGAACAAACAAAGATCCTTCTTGTTGTTGTTGTTGTTAATAAGTACAGATAAAATGAATTGTCTAAAAAAGAGAAAGAAGCCCCAAGAATCCAAAAGCGAAGCAAGATCCAATCAAAGAATCTGAAGATTAAAGAGAAGAAAAGAGAAGAGCCGCCACAGAGAAAGAGATTGAGAGAAGAGTTAACGAATGAATGAATGACCTTCCTCAATTTCAACTTATACTAATTATTTATTATTTTTAAAGGCTTGGCTGTTCAAGAGATGATGTTGTTTTTGTTTTTGTTTTAGGCTTATTTAGGTTTTTTTTTTCTTTTTTTTTTTTTATAAAAACGATCTAATTTTTTGGTTTAATTATATTTATAGCCCAAGTTAAATCTATCTTCCATTTATAATCAAATCACCCCTTCATTATTCATTTTACTCCTACTTTTTCATTTCTCTCGTAAACAAAAGAAACAGTTTCATCGTCTTTCAACCCTCGACAAATTTCTCATTTCACTCACCCATCGAAAAATTTGGTTCCATTTTACATTCCAAAAATAGTGTAATCAAAAAGAGAATTCTTCAAAACACCAAACTAAAATACATTTGAAGTTTATAATGACAAAGTTCTTTGGTATAATTGGTGTGTTTTCTTCATCTCATTTATGAAATGTGTGATTTGAGATATTTAAATTTAGAAAAATGTGTAAATAGTGCGTAATTGAGTGTATATTGTTAGGTATAGGCCATTGGATGTCTGGTTTTGTAATGTTGAAATTGAAGAAAATGAAATTAAAAACTTCGTGGGGTAACGAACTTTTAAGTCTTATTAATCTCGACAAAATTTGTCGACCTTGATGAAATTCATGAACTCAATGAATTTCTTCAAGAGAGATCAATTTATCAAGGTTGATTATATTGTAATAGAATTCTGTAAATCTCGATAAAATTCATTAAGACTCGATGAATTTTCTCGAGACTTATAAAATTCATTTCCAGAAGGCATATGAATTATGAAAATCTCGACAAAATTCATCTAAAATATGAGAAATCTCTATCATCAAATCTCGATGAATTTCGTTGAGATTTCTAAAATACATTTCCATTATATTTTTCCAGACAAAATTCATCGAGTACTGTTTATTTGCCTCAACAAAATTCGTGGTGGGAAATATGTAGCTATTTGTTTTCAATATTTTTTTTAATGTTTTCCACTCTTTTTTGCTGTGATGATAATATGATCAATAGGTACACTAAGTGGCAATGTCAGTAAAGTATTAAAAACATGATAAAAAGATTTTGGGATTGTAGTGTTTTTTAGATTTTGGGCCATCAGATGCACGATGTATGAGAAAAAGGATGACCTTTAGTTTATAGTGTTGCCATTTATTTTAGTTTGTATAAACACTTTATATTTATGAGATTAGTATATAAATATGTTTATGTTGATTCCACTTTTATTTAAATTACAAGTAACTGAAAGAAATCACAATCCTTATAATAATTTAAACACAAATTACATTTAAATCACAAGTAATTGAAACGAGTCACCATTCTTATTACATTTCAAACAAGAAAATATTTTACCTAATTTGGATGTAATGGCACTAGGTTCTTGTAAATTTGTCGGTAATGTTCATACTAATTACATCGAGAATACTTTATCTATTGTATATCCTCATCAGCAGATGGTCTTCTTTGTACTCAATGTCGGCCTGACTCTCGATGCTGAATAGGTGGCAGTAAAACCGATCCTCGCAACTTATCAAGAATAAGTAAATCCGCTTGATGTCCAACATGATAGATTAGATTTGAATAAGTGAAAACAAATGTATTCGCAGTGAAATAATGAAAACAAAGTTGGAGATGTTGAAATCGTACATGTCTGCACATAGTAAGTGCATGAGCACATGGAAGTTAATCTAAATCAAATTTTATGCATGTATATATCTTGTTGCTTAAGTCTAACACCACATCTCTTTCTCTATCCTTCACTTGATACTCAAACCGATCAATAGGTTACATTGTCATATTTCTGGTTGCGTTTGTCAGTTTAGTAATTTTTTCCTAAGCCTATTTTGTGAGGGGAGTTTCTACCTCACAAGTTTCATTTCTCCTATCGTAGATCTACTTTTGCATTAAACTCTTTAAATACTCTACCAATGAGATAATGGAAAGTGTATGTGCATGCCATAAAATTTCATTAAGATATTTAGCAATGTTAGTGATCATTATATTATACCTTCTACTACTAAAATATGCTCTAGCCACCTATAACATTTGAATTCTTCTTCCAAATATTTAGCTGCTTCAAAGCTAATACGCCTCATCTTTATCATTTGATCATTGAAATTGTTAATACGATATGCTTTTGCAGAAATAAAGTAAACCTTCATAAATTTCTCAATTTTGGTTTTCTTCATTGTATTTAACTTCGCACGTACGTTTCCTTAAATATGACAACAACAAATCTCATGCGTAGTTTCAGGAAAAGCGGTATGCATTATTTTCTGAATACTTGCATGATGATCAGAAATTAATACTAAGTCTTGTACCTCCCTAATAACTCCTCACATCTTCTGCATAAATCATTACCATGAGTTATCATTTTCGTTATCCTCAACACAAAAAACCAATGGGAATATTTGATCATTCACATCTTTACAAGCTGTCATAAAAAGTATGCCATGATATTTTTCTTTTAAAAACATATCATTAACTGTAATCACTAGTCTAATTAAAGACTAAAACTCACTGATACAACCACCAAACACCATAAAAAAATATTTAAAATGGTTATTAGAATCCTTTTCTATATGTGTGACAATGCCATTATTGATAGACTACAGTACTTGACAGTATAATGATAATAAATTATATAAATCTCTAAGATTGCTATAAACTAATGTAAGTGTTATTTCTCTAGCATGTAAAGCATTTGCATATAATACAAACATCTCATATTCACTTTGAATGTCCACTTGAATATTTTTTAGTGTGTATAATCGACTACAGTCTGTAAATTTGCTGAGAACTTAATTTACGATGTCTATTAGAAAGTTAGTCCAAAAAATACTTGTGCACCTTATCAATCCGTCTTACTTTAAAATACATATTCTTAGACACTAATGTTACCCGAACTCACTATTTACACCTTTCATTAATACATTTGGCCTCAAAACTGTTCAAAGTATACTGATAAATTCTGAATTGAAAGATTTGTTTCATTGCACCAACATTCAAATCCCTGTGCAATTTCTCTTTATTTTCAAATAATTTTTCAACCACTATTAAACTATAAGCAGAACTCGAGAAACCATCTATTAGAAAAGTCATTAATGCAGGAATTAGAGATAAATACTCAAGCGGATCATAATGCAAGGGACTCAACTCTTCACAAGCACCAAAAAACACTTTAACATTAGAAGACACTCTGACATTGGGAAGTAATTGATCATTGAAAGTCTTGTGCCTTAAGTATTCGGGGATATTACTTATGCTAGGTGTTTGAAATGTCTCATCATTGTCTAAACCTTGCTCACACCCACCCTCATAATAGTCACATGTAGGATCTTCGGTATATCGCATTAGAGAGTATGGTGCGTTCTCATTGGTAGCAAAAAGAGTGAAACTGACTTAGTTTACAACCATTTGAAGAAGTAAATGGATTTTATAAAATTTGTTTGTAGTCATCATACGAATGGTTTTACATGTTGTACAACAGATGACCATTTTATGGGAGCAACTTCTCTATAATCAAATGTGACAAAAAGCAGCGTAAACCCCTCAAACATCGATACTTGGCTATTAACTTTAATGAAAAAGACAACATCTTTATTATTTTCTATATTAGATAGAACTGAATTAAATATTATTGAAGGTAAGCAATGTTTTTATATTACTTTTATTTTAGTATTGAACTCGGCTGGATTTACCCGAAGTAAAAAGTACAATTGATTAATGAGTTCTAGATATTTTAAATAGGATCAGCGAATAATCTGAATGTTTTACCGCCATTATAGACCTCGTTACCATCTACTGAACTATCTCATAATCTTTCGAAGATAATCAATAAGTAAACGTCTGCCATCTATATACAAAAGATAACAATTATTATAAAAAAATATATTGAGATGTTATTTGACAGTAATAAATAAAATAAACAAAAAAACATCTACAAAATTACTAGACGCTTTTCATCAGCAAGTTTTTGAATTTTTTGAGACAAAAATTTTCGAGGGGAGATGAAAAATATAAAAGAGAAATGAAAAATGTCGAGATGACATTATTAATCATCTTCTTTGAAATATCAACTAGTATTTTTGTGCAAAAAACCAACATACTACATTAAAAGTGAAATAAAACTAATTTAATTATAATTCTTAATCTTTAACATAAATTAACTAAGTCAAAATCAATACAATGACAAAAGAAACTTGATCTTACAAAGTGGATACTAACTAATACTTGTTGAATATAATTTAGTTTTTGTTTTATTTAGTCACTTCAATCATCTTAATTGAAATCCAGTTTGAATGCTTATACAGAATCGTCTTGGTTTATCAACATAATTGGGCAATAAAACGTAATGCACTTAATACAAATACAAAGGAAATAAAAAAGTAGGGGTAAAATGGAAAGGTGAATTTAACTTTAGTTATAAATATAATTGGGCCAACAAATGAGTCATTTCTGTAAAAAAAAAATAAAAATCCCTTTTCACACGTGGCTTCTTTCAGTTGGTCCTCTTTTTTTTTTTTTTTTTAAGTTCCCTGGGGAGGGGAGGGCGGGCGGTAAACCTTCACAATTTCCTTTCCTTGAGTTGTTTATATATATATATATATAAGAATTTTTACTTAATTCTTACATTTTATAAGGATGAATTTCCCACAATTAATTTGTATGTTTAATATAATAATAAAACTAGATTTGCAATCTTGATAATATCAATAGAATATGTTTGTATTCATATTATATTATTATATTTTTGGTCTATATAATAATTATTTAAAAAAAAAAAATTATTTTCAAGAACCAATCAATGGGGGTCTATAATCAAAATATAGCATGTGACATGGATCACATGCATGATGCATCATCATCATCATCATCCCAAATGGAGCATAAAGACTAGTAAGATTCCCAAAAGTAAAGTTACAATGGTACATAGGAATAATATTCTATAATTGACATTATATGCCAAGCTTCTGCCACTGTCTGTCATTACTCTTCTATAAATGGAAATAAAAGTTAATTTGCTCTTTATTTCCTACGAAGGAAACAATCTATTTTTGTTTACTAAAAATGCTTTCCTTTTGTAGTATAATTAAAATGCATTCTAATTCTAATTCTAATTCAAGCCATCATCTAGCAGCTTTGCTAATTAACAGGAAATTCACAAATCTGTTTTCAAAGAAAGACTACATTAATGTTCAAAATAACACCGTGCCATTGAAATTTGCATGCTGAAAACTATAACCAAACCAGGAAACAGCAACAATGAGAAGCCGATGAAGAATTAGTGAAACTAAGCAACAAATGCCACATCACTCAAGTAGTAATGGTTCAACGCATCGTCAACTGTGATTCTTCCCCTTGGATTCACACTCAACATTTTCTGGAAAACCAAATGTTTATATATTTATTTATATAACAAGGTAAGATGACAACATTCTGATAATCTGGAATTAATATATATAATACCTGAAGAAGATCTACACCAGCTGGCTCAAGAAATGGGAACACTGCTGTCAGATCCTACAATGCCATGAGATTTTGTTAAATTGCCGAGTAAAAGAAATGGATTCATCTCTTCTCAGACCATGTTTTTTCACTTTACAATCTGCATCACCACCCTTACCTTAGGCTCACTCTTTGGAAAACAATGGAGAAATCCAAATAATGAATTCACCCCTGGCCAGGTTTCTTCACTAGGTGTACCCATTAGCCTTTACATTACATATATAAGAAGTTAAACAGATGCAGACTAGTAAAACTTTGTGAGTAAATCAATGGTTTGTGCGCGGGTTGTGTGCTTATGTTGCATATGTTCAAACCATACAGACAGCACCTGAAAATACTGTTCCTTTCGTGAAACTCAGTTGGACCGTCAAATAGAGGCCTATGAATCACCATTTCAGCAAATATACAACCGACCGACCACACATCAGCTGGATGTGAGTACTTAGGGGAGCCGAGGAGAATTTCAGGTGCCTTGTACGATGGTGTTACATTCTGGAAGATTAAATAATAGAACATGATGTTATGAGAGAATTTGCCAGGGGAAGTTTTGTTATGAAAAGAATCAAGTGGTATTGGAACAAACATATCAAGCTTGTTTGTTTATATGTCTTTTATGAAGATATGAGAATCAACTTTTTGGTCTCAACAAATAAAATACAATGGCAGCTTTTGAACACTACATCAAACAACTTCCTGCAACTTTTTTTTTTTTTTTTTTTTTACCTTTTAGCATTCATCCAAAGAACTATAAAGAAAAACATTAAAAGTTTCCATTCATAAATCCAATCTAACCTAATGTTCAGTTCAATGCACTGACAGCGTCTGAATCAAATGCCAGAGTATCCCGATGGCGGACCGGGTTAACTCTTATTTATCAAAATAATCAGGCACTAAAAACAACAGATTATAGCTAAACCGAATGAGAGAAAATCAAAAGTGATTACCATTCCAACATCTGCTAGTTTCACCGTCTGATTACGCAGATCTATCAGCACATTATGAGGATTTAAGCGTCCATGGAGACATTTGTTAGAATGGTAATAAGAGATTCCTCGGAGAATCTGATGTAGAAGGACCTGCCAGGAAAAAAAGTTAGAACCCAAGTGCGAAAAGAAAAATCAGATTAAGAGATTGAAGAAAATCTCAGTTCATCTTGCATTTGGTAACCAACATAAAAGTATTATAGAAAAAATATTCATATGCATAAAATGATGAACTCTAATAACATGCTCACTCACTTTTATTAACTTCGGATTTTGGACAACAGCTGGAAAACTGCTTATGATAGTTTTAAGATTGGGGCCAGTATACTCAAAAATTTCATACACATGTTTGTCATCCTCTTTGTTCACAATGTCCAGCAATCTGTCATCCAAAATTAAAGGGATAATAGATAAATGAAGTAAATAATTTAGAACTTAGAGAGCACTGTTATTCCACTCAACTATAATATCAATGCCAAGAGGAACGAAATCTATCCTTGCTCAATCAAGCTAATAATATATTTGCTTACTCATTTTGACCGACATGTAGAATAAAACAACAATCTCAGTACCGGGTATTAATATGATCTACTGTCTACCCCAAGAATAATCACTGCTTAAACTACATACACTAAGATGACAACATTACATGATTGAAACTGGTATAAAGAAAGACTAACCGAAGGGTATAAACCAGATTAGTTGCTAACTTATTCCACGTTGCTTGCTGCTATGACTATCAAAAAGGCTTTCCAATTCGAAAGAGATTGAAGCATAAACTTTTACTTTCAATAACTTATCTCTTATACATGGCAAGTAAATGTTGGTAAAAACAAAACAATGCAAGGTTGACATAATCATCTGAACAAAACTATTGATATAAGAAAAAATTTGAAGAGCTACCTGGCAATGTTGGGATGTTCCATCACTTTCAGAAGGGAGATTTTGGTTATTATTGAGCTTGGAACACCTTCACTGTCATCTCTAATAAAATCAGTCTTGACAAGTACATTCTCATCAGCCGCGTAGTCACAGCACTTATAAACTCCACCAAACCGGTCCTTTCCTAACACCTTAACTACCTTGTACTGAATATCCACCCACAAAGTTAAAAGAAGAATAATGGAACATTGTTGATGCCATATCCAGCAAATCCAAATTTCATACCTTTTCCATCTCCTCTGGTCAAAAAACCCAGTATCCACCAAAAATGAATGTTAACGTCTCAACTGCCAAGGCTTAAAGGAGTTATTATACTTAATATTAAACACATGAAATAGACTTAAGTTTCATTTGGGAATGTGGTAATTTGTTGTTCTTTGAAAGCAAAGTTAAAAAAAAAAAAAAAAGAAAGTGTTTGGCAACACTAACTTTCACAGTGAGACTTACTCATTTTTGCCACAATATTTAACCTCTAGTACATACAATATACACCAGTTGTGACTTAAATGTCATCCCACCTCAATACCAAACAAAGCCTTAAACGGAAAACTCCATAATTAGAATTCAATAATCAAATGCACAATAATAATAGTAACAAAATTATCCAAAGAAAGAAACTCCTAATCAAACGAAACTTTACTAGTACTTTTCGATTCATATATTAAATCCGTGAACTTGTAAACAAAAACTATACATGAATCACTTGTGCCAATTGTGTGAATTATCAAGAATGTTTAGGATTAGAGTCGCTCGCTACATGTACATGAACCGATGTATTTATATGTGGATTGGACTGTTTGCTAAATTAAATTCAGTTGTTTATTTCCTTGAAAGAAGGAAGTTTACTTGGGAACCAAACAGAGCAATATAATAGACAAAAAGTGACAAAAGAAATTCACCGCAACTAAACCAAAAGAATCAATGCAGATCAGATCATCTTTAATATCATTTAAGCTCAACCTTAGCCATGAATTTAAAATATAAATGCGAATCAAGGAACGTATATAGTAAAGTAAAACCTCTGTTTGGCTATTGAGAAAAATCTATGGAATCAAGATTATAAATTTACCTCAATTTCTTGCGTTTTCTCAGCAAAAGAAAGAGCACAAAGAATACAAGAGTGAGAGAGAAAGATTTACTTACTTGCCCTTTAAGAAAAGACTGAATGAATCACTTGTATGAATATCTGTTTTAGAGAGAAAGTGATAATGTAATACTGCTATGTAAAGTACAAAACAGAACCAACTACAACGGTATCTTCCCGCCAACACTCATAACCAAGTGTACTATCTTCAACGTTTTATGAATGTAACAAATACATTAAAATTAATTGTTCATTTATTTATAATTACAAGGAAAATTATCTAAAATAATCACTTTTATTTTTGGGTTTACTAAATTAACCACTTTTATAATTCTTTTACTAGTTAAACCAAAAATAATCTAATTGGACCAAAATAACCCCATAACCAAAAACATTAACAAATCTTCTCTTCTCTCTCGTTCATTTTCTCATTTTTACTTCATTTTTCAAGTATTTTCCGACAATAGAAAAAAGTTATAGATCGAGAATAATTAGCATTGATATCTTAATTTAGGTTAGTTTAGTTTTATGTTATTGCATTGATATCTTAATATTATTTTGGTGTAATTTTGCTAGAAAATATGGTGTTGGGTGACTGAAAAATTTAAAATTTTATTTGAAGAAGCATTATGAGATATTTTTTGAATAAGTATTATATATTTTGGTGTTATTGATTTGCTTTTGTTTGGTTTTGTTGGTGTTTGGAGAGAATGTGGCATGAAATTTTTTGTCGGAATCGTTGGAAGTTATTGAAAAATGGAAAAATAATGATAAAATGAAAAATAGATTCAAATTGGTGACTGAAAGTGATCTCGGAAGTCACTTTTGGTCACCACAAGTGGTAGCCGAAATTGGCTTCCTAGACCACTTTCGGTCACCAACTAGATCCACTTTCGGTTACCAACTAGTGATGATCGAAAGTGTTCTAGTATCCATGGTTTTTTCAAATTTTGGACCTACTTGTCATGTTTTTATTTTTATTTTTATAAAAATATTTAAAAGTAATTTAAAATAGTGCACTTTCGGTCACCACTTGTGGTGATTGAAAGTGGTTAAGTAGTTATGGTTTTTTCAAATTTTTGAATCTATTTGTCATGTTTTGAATTTTTTTTAAATTTTATAATTTGTAAAAATATTTTCAATCAATTTAAAATAATTTAAAATAGTGATCTAGTAACTCATATTTTACAAATTTTTGGACCTATTTGTCATGTTTTAAAATTTTTTATCAAATTTTATAATTTAAACTTTGAGAATTTTACATATCAAACCCTTAAAATTTTGAAATTGTCTAGTTCGATCCTATACAATTATAATATTTTTATTATATTCTCTTATTTATGTTAATAAATAATGACATTATTTTTAATATAATTGTGTCGATTTTTGAACGTTTTGCATCTTAGTCCATACTTACTACACTTTTCAAATTGCTGACATTGTGTGATATTCTATTATAGCTATGGTTGTTGTTGTTACTATGATTGTACGTTATGGCGGATAGTCCCAAATGAGGAACGTGCCGTTGTAATTAAGCCACCGATAAGTCTTGTTCGTACAAGTCGACCCAAAAAACAGCAGATGTTGTCGACAGGAGAAGATATTGTTTGAAAGACGTGTTCTTATTGCAAGTAAGTTGGCCAAAATATTTAGAATTAATTTAAAATAGCGCACTTTCAGTCACCACTTGTGGTGATCAAAAGTGGTTTAGTAGTTATGGTTTTTTCAAATTTTTGGATCTATTTGTCATGTTTTGAATTTTTTTTTTGAATTTTATTATTTGTAAAAATATTTTCAATGAATTTAACATAATTTAAAATAGTGGTCTAATAATCCATATTTTACGAATTTTTGGACCTATTTGTCATATTTTTAAAAATTTTATCAAATTTTATAATTTAAACTTTGAGAATTTTACATATTAATCCCTTAAAATTTTGAAATTGTCTAGCTCGATCCTATACAATTGTAATATTTTATTATAATCTCTTATTTGTGTTGATGAATAATGACATTATTTTTAGTGTAATTGTGTCGATTTTTGAACGTTTTGCATTTTAGTCAATACTTACTACACTTTTCAAATTGCTAACATTGTGTGATATTCTATTACAGTTATGACCGTTGTAATTAAGCCACCGATAAGTCTTGCTCATACAGGTCGACCCAAAAAATAGCATATGTCGTCAACAGAAGAAGATATTGTTCAAAAGACGTGTTCTCATTACAAGTAAGTTGGCCATAATCGAAATACATGTCAAAATGTATTTGTTGCTCCCACTGATTAAATGTGATGTAAAAGACACATGTATTCATAATTTCTTTATTTTTCATGTTGTTAGTTTGGTTCTTTTTATTGAATATTATTAAAAGATTTGGACTTCTTCTTTTAAACGAGTATGAAAAGTGTGAATATTATATTTAAATTCATTTTTTGTTGTTAGTGTGAATCTTTTTTGTTTGCTATTTAAAATTTTTTATTATTATTTTCAATGAGTGTTAAAAGTATGAAATTTATATTTAAATTAATGTTGTTTAATAATAATATGAAGAAAACTTGACAATCTACAAAAAAAAAAAAAAAATTGTATGGTACCTTATAATAAAATGTGTTGATTATAAAAATAGTAATATTATTCTTTAAGCAATAGTATTGTATGATACACTGCACACTTAAATTAAATAAAATAATTGATCTTGTAATCAATCGTAATGCAGCATTTAACATTATAGTCAAAAGTAATATAAATTATTTTCTATATATTAAATTGTTTAATTTTTTGGGTTTCTGTCTCCTAAATAGAAAAGCTTGTTGTTTTTCTTGTATAGTCTTAAATTAAAATATAAGCAATGAAAATACATAAATAAATAAATTAACAATACATTAATATCACTACATCAAATAGTCAATCACAAATCAATTGTGATTTTTCCTCTAAAAAAAGTGATATGCTGGGGTATAAAGTCAAATGGTCTATTTAGTCCTAAATACTCAATATATTTACACATAAACACACCATAATAACCAATCCCCTGTATTTGATGAGGTTACTATCAATGAGTCGCTTATACGTTAAAGGTTCAGTGTTGTCCTCTAAATCTGACTTAACCTGGTACAACCGGGCTTGTCACATAACACAAAGCAACAAAGAGCATAATGTAATCATCGTTGTATCGAAAGCGATCTTTGAGTTTGCCTACGGCGACAAATCATAAAATGTTATTTGTCGTATGGCCAAATCCAACGCGTACGCAACCTAATAGTTTGTGTACACCTTGGCGAGGATGTACACCGCGTCAACCTTCAACCACAGTATGAGAAACCCATTGTTGGTCTCCAAAACATAATGGTTGTAGCTAACATTTGGGTGTAATGTTCTACATGCGATAGTACCTTTTTCTCTATCCTGCCATGAAATATATAGCGTTGATGCAATGGAAAAACACAACACGTCAATTACGCGATAAAAAGTCACGTAAAATTTTTAAAAAATTTAATAGAGTTTCTCTTGTAATATGGACTTATCCTAAAGTTATATCATAAAAATTTGACAACAATATACACTTCCAAAAAAATTTATAATTCTAGCCAACATCCAATCCCACAATTTCAAATAAAAATGTTGAATAATTAATGACAATACTTTAGCACATAAGCATAAGTGTGACGATATAATTGTCTACTGTTAGAAGATCGAATCTAACAGAATAGTTGTCAGTGGCCGACCATACCTAAGTACTCGTCAATATGCTGGCATAAATTTAATATATAAATTAGTTTACACTTTTTATGTTAATTACGGGGAAAACAAACATAAAAATAAATCACTTACAGAATCATCCATCCAAGTATCTACATTGAAAATACTACTAAGCCATTGACGGGTGATTCGCACTATTTTTTACGTCTTTATACGTGCTTAGCCATTCCATCTAATTTATTAGTGCATCAAAATGATCAGTGTGATATGAGTCATGGGATTGAGTTTTAACCATTGCGGGTTATATGTATGCATTGCTTTCCTTGTTAGCCTCCCACACTGCCTCTTAACAGGATTAGTCCAAGTTGTTTTATTTAGATTCCTTTTTTTATATACCCTACCAATTTGACTTTGTACAACATTTGAGTTCTTATGGACAACATGTTCGCCTTAGTCAGTGGATGAACGTTAAGGTTTGTCTCATGAAATCCCTCATTAAATTCCTATAACTAAATTTACACCAACAAAATAACATGTTATTAAAATATTATCATAAAACCAAAACAAAGAAATTTAAACAATAAAATCAATTACTCGAGGTGAGAAATTGGTATCCATTGGAACGCCACAGTCATCACTGTCAAACGACAATTTATGAAGATTTTATGCCTACATCCACTACACCAGTTGATCTATTTTCAAATTTACTTCACTTTAAAACTCGCCAAAATCATCTTGGTAAGCACAAAATTCTAGGAGGTGCACTTCAAGTTTTATGATCTTGTGAACTACATTGAAGTTAACATTTGACCATGTATTGGATCTTCTAGATTGCTATGGTCTTATTGATCTTGGACACCAAAAGGCTATTGTGAGGTGTTATGGGTTGACATATCATCTCTATCATCTGTGTCGGGCGAGTATGGTATAAAGCTCGGTGGTCAAGTGGACTGCAAAATAATGATGGAATCATTTTATGTATTTCAAATACGTATGGTTAATTGGAAATAAAAAAGAAGCACGAACATGTACCATATTGCCACCAGGTTCAGTATCCATATTATCTAAAAATAGGTTCTCCCTATATTAACCTAACATAAGTGGGGAGAACGCTATCAGTTGCTTGAAGTATGCTTCAAACATCCCCCCAATCTCTGGCTCTAACCTCTTTTATATTTTTATCTATGCACAAAATATTAATGATTACATTACAACAAAATGAACAATTTTTGAAGCATAAAATTCGCGCATAAACAAATGGTCATTTCTGAAGTATACTAGAAATGTAATAACAAACCTAAACAAGTCATATTTTGGCGTGTACTTATTGCCTTTTTTTCGAGAATGACAACTTTATCCTTATATTTTTCTGCCCTCCCTACCATTATGCTGCTCAAACTCTTGTGTAAATAAGTGGGCTGCATATCCCATGGATACATGTTAAATTGGTCTAAATCATCTACTATGTACAGTAATCAGCTGTTTGCACTATAGCAGGACCCCTTACAGAACAATAATCACTCAAGCAAGTAATACAATGACAGCTTGATTGCATCAATGTCATCTATTGCATTGAAATTGAAGTCATCGTATATTTTATCTAATTCGCCAAGCTGAATCAATCTATGTTTAAAATATTTATCCATGAGTCAATGACAACCATGTACCTCAACTGGATAATGACTAATGTTAGCTTGTCACCAAAGCAAATTCCCACCAGGAAAACCTAATAATAGTGCCTCCCACAAGGAAATATAAGATATTATCATTTTCGATGGCTTTAGCATTTTTTTTTTGTTAAAATATACAATATCAAGTCATAAAAGGGACCAAAATGCATAAATTTACAAGTTTTGAGATTTTTTTTACATTAACCCCAAACATTTCTCAAATTATAAAATTTAATTAAAACTTTCAAAATAAGACAAATAAGTACTAATATTTCTCAAATAATGAAAAGCTATTACAACATCAACATAACCACATAACCACAGTTTTGGATAGCAAAATTATCACAATGAACTAAAATGCATAAATTTACAGGTTAGGTAATTTTTTACATTAACCTCAAACTTTTTTCAAAATATAAAACTTAACTAAAACTTTCAAAATATGACAAATAGGTGCCAATATTTCTCAAATAATGAAAAACTATTACAATATCAACATAAGCACATAATGAACTAAATTTCATACATTTAACCCTAAATGTTTAAAATTTACAAAAATTAAATAAAACTTTTAAGATTTCTCAAATTATGGCAAAAGCATTCAAATTATGACAAAAAACATAATCATGGGCCACAATTTTGGATGGTAAAATGATAACCACAATGCATAAATTTAAAAGTTTGACCATTATTTTAAATTAACCAAATATTTAAACAAATTACAAAAATTGAAAAGAAATTCAAAACATGACAAATAGGTCCAAATATTTCCAAAAAAATAAAGCTACTGAACCACTTTCAGTCACCAATTTTCATATATTTTCCTCCATCACCAATTTGCATCCATTTTTCATTTTCCGATAACTTCTAACAACTTTTCGACAAAAAATTTCTAGCAATGTTCTCCCCAAATGCCAACAAAACCAAATAAAAACCAAATAAAATACAAATAAACAACACCAAAACATACAATACTTATGTAAACATTTTCTCATAACAATTTTTCAAACAAAATCTTAAATTTATCGGTCACCCAAATAATTTTTTCCGGCAACATTACACCAACATAATATTGAAAATATACATGCAAAAATATAAAATTAAACTCACTTAAGTTAAGTTAAGATATCAATTCTAATTATTTTCAATCTATAACTTCTTCCTCTTGCCGAAAAACACTTGAAAAATGAAGCAAAAAGGAGAAAATGAGAGAGAAGAGAAGGTTTGTTAACGTTTTTGTTTATAGGATTATTTTGATCCATTTAGATAATTTTTGTTTTGTTTAATAAAAGAATTATAAACGTGATTAATTTAGTAAAATATAAAATAAAAGTGGTTATTTTAAATTTGCCTAATTACAATCTTGTTGGTAACCTAGCATGTTTATTTTATTAACAAATGTCATGGTTTCTTTGCTGTTTAATCTTTTGAACATTTTAATGAATATATATATATATTAAATTTATCAATTTTATTAGTTAAATTAACAAAAAAAAAACACAAATAAATTTAAACTTCACTTACATGCATTATTAATAAAAATTAATTAATTTTTTATTGTGTTGGCCGAAAACAAGATGAACCCATAATTCTCTTCTTTTTTATTTTTTATATACTTTTATAACAAACATGATAATCACAGTTCTATTGAAAATTTAGATTTATATTATTATAGCTTTATTTTAAAATCTACATTCTCGTGGGACCAATTCTACTCCCAATTGAAGGGAGAAACAGTACCCATCAAAATGTGAAGAATAGTTGCCTTACACCCAAAATTTGCTCAAATTATATTTGATATTGTTGTGTTTCTCCTCAACTTTGAAAACACAATATTTAAAGGGTTTAGTAAACACCAACTTTTGGTCAAATGTAGCTATGAAGTGACGACACCTCAATCCCAAACCTTCCATCCCACGAAAGATATGCTGAATTTTAGCTTTCCACTAGAGTATCGCCATTACATGTAAATTAAGCATCTTAGTTTTTACATCAGGATTGCGGAAGGCAAAATATATGACTCACAACACATGTATTTAAAACACAGGAAGCACAAGAAACATATCATTAGTGACAAGAAGACTTCACAAAAGACAACTGAGAATGAACTACTTGCCACCTTAATGGAAATTGATTTGTATTTCAAGAGCACCAACCCCAACAGGTAAACGATGAAGGTATGTGGCCAGTTCTGCGAACATACTCAGCTTGCTGCTCAGTTTTTGCTGCTTGACGGTTTCTCTTGGCTTCTGCCTCTGCTCGCTTCTCTTCAGCCTTATGTCTTGCAGCTGCTAATTTGTTCATAATTCTATCATGCGCCCTCCCCCTTTTCCTTTCAACCTCTACCTGGAAGCCACAAGATCCATATTAGGTTAACTATTCAAGTTCTATGCAAGTTCAGTTTTACCACCAAATGTCTGTAGTAAATCAATTCATTGATGATATTTGCATAATTTATCAACAGAAGTTGCATAATTTAGCCTGCTGTTTGAGATCACTATCAATCCAGGAAGCAAACTGAATTCTAAGCAGTTATTCCATAACTCTTTAAAGTAGTGACCCTATCTCTACAGACTGATATTAATTAAACTTGATCATCTAAGGACATAGAAAATATATCAACAATAAAGAAACTAAGTACCTAAATGACATGGTCCAGTTATACTGACAGTCAGATGCCCAGTACAAGGCTCAAAAAAAATGGAAGAAGCTAGGACCTATTAGCCTGGAGACAGTTGATAGGATGAGCTTATCACATCATCTATATGACTATACAATAAATTCTTGCACTATACAGATTCATTTTGAAATTAAACAATTATAATGGAGGTTAGGATGAAGGACAGAATTAGAAAACACATGCTCTATTTTCATCAGAAGGGCATATTGTGAACGGTCTACCTAAGATTTTTCCATTAAGCTGCTAGTTGCAAGAGGATTCCAGAAGCAGAATTTGTCAGGAGAGTTTTAAAATTCACTTTTGTACGACTTCTACTAAGAAAAACAAAAATTTCCCAGAAAAGCCATAAAAAGCCTGCTCCAAACCCCCAATATACTTTTGAAGGTTCAGTTTAGATTTAATTTGCTTTTGCCAAATGGATTAACTCAAACCTAAGGAACTATAAATTTTCTAAAATACACATCTCCAAGCTTCCAATAGTCAGCTCATTGTATCTCATAACAGAGTGGACAAGAAAGTCAAATCTATTGCTTTCTTATAGAGCAAATTGAAGCTCAGGGGTCACTAATTCATTAAATTAATCTCAAGGCTCACACTTACGATAAAAAATGGGTAGTCATTCCTTGTTTAATGTACTCACACTTAATATATGTACAGTTCACAGACTCCATTTACAGTTAAAAATAAATTGAGAGCAATAGATTTTTACCTCAAAGCTCAACGATTGAATATAAAATTCTCATTGATCTAGTCATAAGATAACAGTGGTAGTAACTAGTTAATAGAAGTCAAAGCTCCAACTTACATAATGTCAACATATTTATTTAGGAATTTGGAAGACAATATAAGTGAATGTAAATCATATTATAAAGCTCCAGCTAATGTAATTTCAACAAAGTTTATTTAGGAATATGGAAGACAATACAAGTAAATGTAATCATATATAATGTAACCAATCTTAACTCTAAAAATTGGTTAATTGCCACACCCATGATATCAGATTTTGCAGACCATTTACAAATAAACATATGAAGATCTGTTCTCCACCCTTGGTTATCTCCATAATCAACTAAACCACTTCAGATTAATGCTATCAACATTATTCTGGTAAGGGACTCTGATGTAGCGTTACCTCATTGATTTAAAGAAAAAAAAAGATCAATTAGCATTTAGGTGTCACACTAAGCATACACTTCAAGATGGGTGGATCGCAAAAAGTAGACAAAATTAAACAAAAGCTACAATATTATCAGATTGATCAGGTTGAGTAATTTCAAGTAGATGCACCTTTGCATAAAACAAGAAAATCATGCTTCCAACAAGGATACCAGCGGTATTGATGGAATCTAAGATGTTCTACAAGTTGATTAAAAAGAAAATCAAAGAGGCAATGAATGGGCTTGTTCAAAGGACCATGATTAAAACAATATATGAACGACATACAAAGGGCTCTACATCATGGAAGATAGGCTTACGAAATGAAGAACCAACCTTGGTACATGTTCTACAAGTCATTGAAGCCCAAGTCCAAGAGTGAAGACATGAAGGCATATGCAGCCACATTGCATTTTACATGTGGGCTTGATATAATTTTATTTAGTTGCTTTAATCTATATTATTATTATGTTAATAGGCTGGTACAATTAATTAAATAGCTCATAGTTATTTTTATTAGCTTATTTTAGGGTTTCTTAGTATTTAAAGGAAACAAGAGTTTTAGATTTTAGAAATTCTAGTTCAACTAGGATATGTGTTCCTAATAGTAGAGTTCTAATTCAACTGGAACATGCATTCCTATTAAGTATAAAGATAGTATTAGGGTTTTGGTATTTAAACAACTTTAAGATGTTATTTTGTAACAAATTTTTAATGAATAAAGTTCTAAAAGTTTATGTTGAATTGTGAGCAATTCTTCTTAAGTTATTGAATGAACTTAGACTTATCAAAGGCCTTGCAACCCTTTGTGGCGTCATATCTTTTGGAATACCATTGGTTAGTTGCTTAATTTCGAGTTTCGGGTCAACGGCTAACTTTTACAACCTAAGTTCTTGAGACAAGTTCCTCAACGGGTCTAAGGTTCATAATGTGATCATATTGGCTTTCCAAGTTACGATTCACTTGTTCGTGGGTTTTTAAAGCGTCGTTCTTTGAAGGTTCAAATCAGATTCACTTGTTAGTGAGTTTTTAAAGCGTCGTTCTTTGGGGGTTCACACAGGTTTGGACTATAATAAAGCCTGTAGACGAAAAAGAATGAAAAATATTGAGAGAAGAAGCAATTCTTTATTGATTTCTGATCTATATAACAACGAGTTAATATAGACAACCCTAGCTGCAAAAATAAGAATATAAAAAAACATATTCTCCTAATTAAAAAATTATTCTAAAAATACAACGATTCTTTCTAATTCTATGAATTTACGGCTATTAATAGACTTTCTAAAACTAATTTCCTTATTTCGCGACACTCCCCCTTAAGCTGATGAATAAATGTTTTTCATTCCCAGCTTGAATATAATCACTTGAAACACAGGGCCACTCAATTCTTTGCTGAATACGTCTGCTAGCTGACAATCAGTAAAGACGTATAGTTTGCAAATCAAGCCACTTTTTAATTTCTCCTAAATGAAGTGTTTGTCGATCTCAATATGATTTGTTCGATCATATTGCACCGAGCTATACGCGATATTAATTGTTGATTTGTAGTCGCAGTAAAGTCTCTTTGGTCCATCCCACTTAATCTTCAAATCTTCCAAGATAATTTTCAACCACAGTAATTCACAAATTCCTTGAACCATTGCTTGAAATTCTGCTTTTGCACTAGATCTTACTACCACGTTTTGTTTCTTACTTCTCCAAGTTACAAGATTTCCTCCAAAAACTGTGCAATAACCTGCGGTCAAATTTCTGTCAATTACTGATCCAACATAATCAGCATTTATATAAATTTTAAGTATCATTCCATCAACCCTTTTTGATGTGAACCAGTAGGCAAAGTAACGTAAAAACCCACGAACAAGTAAATTCTAACCCGGAAAGCCAATATGATTAGATTATGAACCGTAGATCCATTGAAAAACTCGTCTCAAGAACTTAGGTTGCAAAGAGATAACGCCACAAAGGATTGTAAAGCCTTTGATACTTTGATAAGTCTAAGTTCATGCAATAATTCAAGAAGAATTACTCATAAGTTGGCACAAAATTTCATATTTTTAATTTATCAAAAGTTGTTGCAAAATAACATCTTAAAGTTGTTTAATTACTAAAACTCTAATACTACCTTTATACTAATAGGAATGCATGTTTCTAGTAGAACTAGGACTCTTAATCTAACCCTAATACCGACAGTTACTATAACAAACCCACAAAAATAAGTCATGTTTTCTTTAAATATTATGAAACCTTAAAACCTTTATTTCTTTTAAATACTAAAAAATCCTAAAACAAGTAATAAAAATAACTATAGACTATTTAATTAATTATACCAGCCCATTAACATAATAATAATACAGACTAAAGCAATTAAATAAAATTACATCAAGCTCATATGTAGAATACAATGTGGCTGCATATGTCTTCATGTCTTCACTCTTGAACTTAGGCTTCAATAATTTGTAGCACATGCACCAAGGCTAGTTCTTCATCTCGTAAGCCTATCTTCCATGATGTAAAGCCCTTTGTCTATTATTCATGTATTGTTTCAGTCATGTTCCTTTGAACAAGCCCTTTCATTGCCTATTAAATTTTCAGCACGTGACCTCATAATAAGCATATCCGAAACATGCAACGGATCTTGAACAACTTAATCAACTTGTGAAGCATCTTGGATTCAATCACTTTCAAACAAAATTCCCTTCCCAGGACTTCATTTTAAGTACTATAACACTATCGACCGCTTGCAAATAAATCTCCTTTGGATTGTGCATAAAGTGACTAATCACACTAACAACGTAGGCTATATCAAGCCTAGTGTGTGAGAGATAAATGAGTCTTTCTACAAGACGTTGATACATCTCTCTATTCACTACAATATCTTCTTCAGTCGCTCCAAGTTTATAATTAGGTTCTATTAGTGTACTCATCGATTTGCACGCCAATTTTCCTATCTCTTTAAGCAAGTTTGTAATGTACTTCTGTTGAGACATGAAGATCCTTTGTTCGGAATGTGTAATCTCAATTCTGAGGAAATACTTCAACTTCCCTAGATCTTTGATCTCAAATTCACTTGTTAACCATAGTCTAAGAGCTTGTCTTTTCTTCTCATCATTTGTCGTCAACATATACTAGGAGTACAGTAACTCTCCCTGAACTTAAGTATTTGACAAATAAGGTATGACCTCCTTGACTTTGTTTATATCTCATAGATACCATCACACTTTCGAACCTTCCAAACCATGCCTTCGAAGACTGCTTAAGCCCATACAAAGTTTTCTTTAATCTACAAACCTGATTCTTTCCTAGACTCCTGCCATATTTAAGGGGATTTCCATATAGATTTCTTCTTCAAGATCTCCAAGTAAAAACGCATTTTTTACATCAAACTATTGCAAATCCCAACCATAATTGACTGCTAAAGACAACAAGACTCTAAATGTATTCATTTTAGCAATTGAAGCAAATATTTCTTGATAATCCATACCATATGTTTAAATATACCCTTTGGCCACTAATTTCGCTTTATTCCTCTCCAAAGTACCATTTGCTTTATATTTTACTGTGTAGACCCACTTGCACACCACCGTTTTCTTTTCTACAGGTAAATCTACTATCTCCCAAGTTTTATTCTTTTCCAACGCTTCCATCTCTACATTCATAGCTTGTATCTATTTTTCATTAAATAATGCTTCAGACAAAGTGGTAGGAATGGGAATATTGTTTAAGCTTATCAGGAAGCTCTTATGAGATTGTGAGAATATTCTAAATTTGATAACATGATAGAGGAGTGGGTAACGAGAATGTTTGGTGCATTCTTTAGTTCCCTTCCTAAAGGCAATGGGCAAATCTTGATTTGGGTCAATACTTAAGTGAGGTTCAAGCTTATGAAGTTTAGGCTCATTTAATGTAGGAGAATCAAAAGAAGAATTGGGATTAGAAACTGTTACTTCAACTCCAGTATTCAGTTCTGCCTCTTGGGCCTACACAAGTTCAGGGATCAAAGGTGTTATCCGCCTTGCATAAACTTGACCAAATAATCTTTTGTTATTTTGAGCATGAGTAAACTCGGGATTCGTAGTGACTAGGTTAAACATCGACGTGAAGGGCACAGAGCTTGACAAGGAAGGAAGAACAATAAGATCCTCCTTATCTTCTATCATTAAATTCTTCCCCTGAAAATAAAGAGTGGTGAAGTATGACTGACTCTCATGAAAGGTAACATCTGTTGAGACATAATTTATTTTAGGGTGAATGATAACATTTATAACCTTTTTGGGTAGAGGAATACCCTACAAAGACACACTTGATTGCTCTGAGATCCAACTGTCTCCTATTTTGACTGAATATGAACGAAGGACATACAACCAAATATTCTTGGTGTCAAGTGATTGGTAGCTTGGAGATTGGGATATGACTCTGAAAACACTTCCATAGGACTTTAGTAACATAGAACTCTAGAAGGCAAACGGTTTATGAAATTTGTTGTTGTTAAAACAATTTCTCCCCAATAAGATTTAGGCACATTATTTTGAAATAAAAATGCTCGGATTGTATTAAGTAGATGATCATTTTTTCCCTCGGCAACTCCATTTTGTTGTGAAGTACTAACATAAGATGAGTCAAAAATTATCCCTAGTTGAAAGTATGGGGTTAAAATCTAATTGAAATAATCTATAATATTGTCAGACCTAAATCTTTTAGTCTTTACCCCAAACTGATTTTAAACCATGGCATAAAATTTTGGAAGAACAAAACTCACATCATACTTATTCTTAAGCAAAAAGATCCAACACACTCTATTATAATCATCAATAAATGAGACAAATTGGAATATCATAAATATTAGGAATAGTAAAGGGACCCCAAATGTCACTATGGATTAAATAAAAAGGAACTGAACTTCTTTTATTACTAATTGAAAAAAGTACTCTCTTGTGCTTTGCAAATTCACAGACATCACATCAAAAAAACTCAATATCTAATCCCTTAAACAGACTAGGAAATAATATTTTGAGTCTTAAATGATGGACATCCAAGTCTACGATGATGAAGCCAAATTTTTTCTTTATTTGATGAGTAACACTAAAAAAGAAATGACACAATTGACTTGCCCTTAGAAAAACTCAAATAATTTGGTGTTTCAAGGTAGTACAGTCTGTCCCCTTCTTTAGCACATCCAATCGTCTTCCCAAAAGCCTGGTCCTAAAATACACAGTAGGTAGAACAAAAAATCACATTGCAGGACATGTCTTGAGTTAGTTGTTTTATAGAGATCAGACTCGTGAAAAATTTTGGTACATGAAGTATATTTTTCAATGTGAGTGATGGACTAATCTTATTCAATACTAGAAAAATTATCACTGCCAATGATTCATAATCACTGTAGTAGGAATAAGAGATAAATTTAAATTTTTAAAAGATTAAGAGATTAATTTAAGATAAGTTATAATTCTTAGAAGATTAGCTAGTTTATTTTAAAATTATATTTTATAGATATTATTTTTTAAATATTCTAGTTTAAATCCTATTGATTAGATTGAATTTTGTAATTGTTCTGTTCTTACTTTATGGGAACAAGCTCACGTAAACATCTTTATTTAAATTCGAGGGATATTGAATAAAAATTGAATTAATTTCCTACCATTTTAAGATGATATCAGAGGTTAGTTTTGGAATAACTCCTCATTTATCCCAAATGGCCAATTCAACACAAACAGCCTATACTGGATCCTCTGAAACTTCCCAATCTGAACCAGTCTCATCTTCTTCACAGCCTACCCAGATCACAACCCATTCATACAACTCTAAAAGTCATGATTTGCAAGTTACCCAGCACAGACTCAACGGATCTAACTATCTGGACTGGTCTCAGTCCATTACCATGGTGATACGAGGCAAAGAAAGTTGTGCATCCTAACAAGGGCAACATCTGCACCATTGGAAATTGACAGAGCTTACACAGCATGGGAAGCAAATAACTCGATGATCATGGCCTGGTTGGTGAACTCTACGGAGAAGAGAATAGGTCGAAATTATTTATCCTACAAAACTACTATGGATATATAGGACACGGCCGGGGATATGAACTCAGATGTGGGTAATTCAGCTCAGTTGTTTAAGCTTAAATCTACCTTGAAAGAAATCAAGCAAGGAAAATTATCGGTTACAGATTACTACAATATTCTAACTGAATTATGGCAAGGGATAGATTTTTTTAAAGATATGACAAAGTATTGTACCGAATGCAATAAGACAGAGCAAAACGAGCTTGAGGCAGAAAGATTATTTGATTTTCTTCATGGCCTAAATAAAGACTTAGATGAAGTCAAGGGGAGAATTTTGGGATCAAAGCCACTGCTAAGCCTTCGAGAAGTGTTTGTCGAGGTATGTAGAGAAGAAAGCAAGCGTCAAGTGATGCTAAGAGGCAGCAAAGAGGTAAAGAATAGGTCTGGCAGCTCGAACATTACAAAATCTACCTTAGCTATCAATAGAAACCAATACAATCAAAGGGATAAGAAGAATAATTTTGAAGATCAACATTCAAAAAGAAATCGGTGGTGCAATCACTGTCAACGTTCTAATCATAGTCGAGAAACTTGATGGAAGCTTCACGAAAAGCCAGCAAATTGGAAGCCTCGGAGACAAGGAGAAAGTAAGGGGTATCAAGCTATTGTAGAAGGACAAAATCAACAACACTCAAGGTTCAGTCAAGAACAATTAATGGAACTCCAGAAATTGCTCAAAGACATTCAGACTCAATCAAGTTCTAGTAATCACACAAATCTGAATTCAACTTGCAACATAGCCCAGCAAGGTAGATTTTCTCTTGCTTTAAACATATGGACAACTGACAGTAATGAATGGATAGTGGATTCAGGAGCTACATATCACATGACAGGAAATGCATAAATATTCTCTACCTATACCCTATATTCTGGAATACTTAAAATTAGAATTGCAGATGGTTCTTTATCTTTTGTTACTGGATAATGAACTGTTTTCATTTCGCCAGATATTAGCCTATATTCAGTATTACATGTTCCTAATCTTGCATGTAATTTGATTTCAATTAGTAAGTTAACTAAAGATTTGAATTGCAAGGCTAATTTTTCTTCATGCCTATGTGAATTTCGGGATTTGTATTCGGGAAGGATGATTGGTAGTGCTAAGGGCAGTAATGGATTGTACTACCTTGATAATCAGAAGCATGACATGAATAATCAAATTTGATTTCTTCACGGAATTTCGGATTCTACTTCTAATTTAATTTATTAAAAAAATGTTATGGCATAAGAGACTTGGCCATCCTAGTTTTCCTTATTTGAAAAAATTGTTTCCAAATTTATTCCATAATAAAATGCAAATTCATTTCGTTGTGATACTTGTAAACTTGCAAAACACGCACGAAACACATATCTTGTATGTCTATATAAAATGTCCAAACCCTTTTTTTATGTTCCATGGTGACATTTGGGGTTCAATTAAGTTTAAGAATATTATAAGAGCTAGGTGGTTTATTACATTTGTTAACAATCACACTAGAGTTTTTTTGGATATTTTTGCTAAAGGAAAAATCTGAAACTGTAAATATTTTTTAGAGATTTCATCAAATGATTAAGACCCAATTTCAAACACAAATCCAAATACTCTATACTGATAATGCTCGAGATTATTTTAATCAAGTTCTAGGAAAATATCTTGGTGATAAAGGAATAGTTCATCAAAGTTCATGTGCAGGAACACCTCAACAGAATGGGATTGCAGAATGTAAAAACAGACATCTTTTAGAAGATGTTAAGGCCTTAATGTTTACTAATAATGTACCTAAGAGTTTTTGGAGAGAAGCAGTTCTTACAACCTCATATGTTATTTATCGACTTCCACCTAGTATTCTTCAATTCCAAACACCTCTTCAAATCCTTCTTAAGTATTATCCTCAAAATCGTTCATTTCAAAATTTACCTATTAGGATATTTGGTTGCACATATTTGTTCATTCTTTAATAGAAACAAAATTGGATCCTCGAGCAACCAAGTGTATTTTCTTAAGGTATTCACCATGTCAAAAGGGGTACAAATGCTATTGTCCAAAAACAAAGAAAAAATTTATAACTATGGATGTCACTTTCTTTGAAGATAATCCTTTCTTTAAAAGTTCAATTCAGGGGAAGAATGTTGATGAAATTGAACTTTTTGATTTTTCTGTTGAGGATAACTGTGCTAGTGTAGAGAATTTTAACTCTGATAGTTCAGCAGTTCTAGTTCCAAATCCAAATGCAGGTGATGATCTAGAAGGTCTCATTTCCTTAAAGAGGTTCTTAGCAAAGGAGTTTGAAATTAAGGATTTGTGACAACTTCGTTATTTTTTGGGAATGGAAGTGGTAAAGAGAAAGAAGGGTATTGTTATCTCTCAAAAAAAGTACACACTGGATTTACTAAAAGAGACAAGAATGCTGGGGTGTAAGCCATCTGAAACTCTAGTAGAGCCTAATGTGAAGATAGGAAAAGGAGGAGGAAGTTTAGTAAATAAGAAGAGATATCAAAGACTAGTGGGAAAGCTGATTTATTTATCCCACACTAGACCTTAGATAGCTTTTGCGGTGAGCTTAGTCAGTCAATATATGCATAATCCACTCCTACATCTAGATACAGTTTATAAAATTCTGAACTATTTGAAGTCCTCTCTAGGAAAAGGTTTATTTTTTCGTAAGAGTGATAAGAGAGAGGTGGAGGCTATACTGATGTTGATTGGACAAGATTAATTGATGATAGGAAATCTACATCTGGCTATTGTACATTTATTTGGGGACACTTAGCCACGTGGAGAAGTAAAAAGCAAAACATTGTAGCAAGGAGTAGTGCAGAAGCAGAGCAAAGAGCTCTTGCACAAGGAACCTGTGAGATGATCTGGATCAAGAGACTATTGGAAGAAGTGAAGTTAGTTTGTGGAAAGCCAATGAAAGTCTTTTGTGATAATAAAGCTGCTATTAACATTGCTCATAATCCTGTCCATCATGATCATACCAAGCATGTGGAAATAGATAAGCACTTTCTAAAGGAAAAAATAGATTATAGAGATATCTGTATGACTTTTATTCCTTCTAAATTACAAGTGGCTGATTTACTTACAAAAGGTGTTGGAAGACAAGGATTCACGGATTGTCTAAGCCAGCTGGGAATGTTAGACATCTTCCTACAAGCTTGAGGGGTAGTATTGAACAGATGATATTAATTTGAGATAAATTTGAATTATTAAGAGATTAATTTAAGATAAGTTATAATTCTTAAAAGATTAGCTAGTTTATTTGAAAATTATATTTTATAGATATTATCTTTAAATATTCTTGTTTAAATCCTATTGGTTAGATTGAATTTTTTGTATTGGTTAGATTGAATTTTTTGAATTGTTCTGTTCCTACTTTCTAGAAACAAACTCATGTAAATACCTTTATTTAAATTCGAGGGATATTGAATAAAAATTGAATTAGTTTCCTACCATTTTAAGACCTAGTACTAGGGCAAAGGATATAGGTACTAAATTTATGTGATGAATGTGTCATGTGATCAGTTGCTCTTAAATCTATGATTCATGATTTAACAAATGTTCTACATGAAGCACTAAATCCAATGGAAATAGGAAATTTACCTAAATGTGCGAAAGAATAAGTACGTGAAGGCTTATCAAGAGTTTCTAGTAAGGCTCTCAACTTCTCAATTTCACTCTTGTTGAATTCTCCTTGAGTTGTATACTTATCATTCTGCAGAGTAGTCACATGTGCTTGCCCACTACTTCGATGTTGTTCTCCTTTATTTCCCCAGTCTTTACTAAGAAGCTTGCCATAAAACTTCCAACAGCGCTCTCGAATATGCCTCAACTTCTTGCAATAGGTACACTAAAGGTTGTCCTTGTTATCTCGAATCAGAGTATGTCCTTGTTTGAAGAGTCTCCAATTTCAGGATGTCCCCAAGTACCATTAAGACACTTCAAACAAAGTTCGATATTAATTTCTTTTGTTAAAGTCGAAATTACTAACATAATCCAGTGTTCGAATCTTAAAGTCTTTGAAATTGGAGACTCAGACTAATGAACAACCTAATATAGTGTTACATATATGGCCCAAATCTAGAAATCACAAATGTTCCTAAAAATACCTTAAAGTCAACATGGAAGCCATTCTTTTCAGGAACCTTGCAAAATTAGTAGAGTTAAAAACTAGCAGAAAAAATATTCACGATAAAAACAAAAACCCTTAATTCATATCTGATAGGGACTTGGTCAGTAGCTTTAGGAAAAATCAAAACAGCTTGTGCACTGCAAAGAAAGCACCCAAGTAAAGGCCCTTCTTCATCTTGGTGTGTCCTTTGTAGGATAAATGATGAGACAGTGACTCATATTTTCCTGCACTGACCAATTGCTATTCTTTGTACGAAGCTAAGATTTGCTGGGCTGTTCCGAACTTGTGAAAGTTTTTTATGAAGAATTTGTGTGCTTTCCATAACGAAAAGAAAACCAAAACATTGTGGAAGTCTGTTGTCTTACCTTATTGTGGAAGCTATTGCAAGAGAGAAATCAATGCATTTTTTAAAAAGAAAGAAACCAATAATTTATGGGAAAAGAATCAATTGTTGCCTTTCTTTGGGCCTCTACTTCAAAGGACTTTCAACACTTATCCTTTTTCCATTCAGCTTAATTGGGAAGAGGTTGTAAGCTAGTCTAGCTGGGCTTGTCTAGATTCCTGGTCAGGTTTTGAAGCTGTCTGATTTCTTGGAAAGTTTTTAGTTGCATGAACTGGAGTTTTTGTCCATGGCTAGTTTAGACGAGTGATCAACTTTTCGTATAGTTTTTGTTCATCTGGTCCGCCATTGTACTTAGTTTTTACACATTAGTATATTGTTCTGTTCCTATCAAAAAGAAAAAGAAAAAAAGTGATAGGACTTGGTTACATTATCTTTGGTCCTACACCAAAGAAATATTACAACAGATATCAAGCATAAAAGAGAGAATATCATAAGATGTCACGTTAATGGAGGAAAACTCCTTAAGTGGAACTGCCAATACATTCTTCTCTGGTTCTCCCCATACTAAGTCATCCAATTTTCTTTTTTGTTCAAATTGGTTAAATATGAAAACCACAAACGTGATAAACAAAAGAAAATTCAATAAATAACATAATTAGAAACTTCTACCTAATTCTAAATTGACTTAGACTATCAATAGTCTGACCGCAGAAATCACATTGATCTCTTAAAGCCAGTAAATCACATTTCACAAAGTCCTAAACAGTTGCTCTAAAGCAAGCTCATGTCCTTGTCATGATCATTTTCCTCCTGAAGGAACAGGAAGTTGAGACTGCAATAAGACAGTGAACCAGACAGCTAGACCTCATCAGCTAGTTTCTCTAGTAACGCATATGATAATATCCTTGCAATTCATTTGAGAATCAATCATATTAAATAAGCCATAATAGCTAGGTGAAAAAAACCATTCATTGCAGTGATGACCTCCAAACTTAAGAAACCATGTTGTATTCACTTAAAATAGCCAGATGATCAGTCAATCAACATCCAGGAAGGTATTTTTTATATTGATTATTATGATTAGAATCAGTTGCTCTACATAGTTATTGTTTCACATGCTATAGATGTTTTGTCTTGGTCAAACCATTTCCTTAATGCTTCTACTTCCACTTTCGTCTATTCTACACAAACAATTCCACCATTTCCAGTACTGATGGGTTTAATATCATAATTATAGCATACAATACAATAAAATATATAACAGTAAAAAACAAATTAAGACACTTCCATGGAAGCATGAACTTGTAAGTTGACAGAAGTTTTGAATATGAAATCTTAGCCATGCCCCAAAGGATCAAATAACGCATATTAGTTTCTAATACATCATCTATGTTATTATGTACTTTGAATTCTTGCAGTTGATAGTATTTAAGGTCACACGTCTTTCTTAGTAATAAAAATTTAATTTGGACCGGATAACAACAAATACCAATAATGTGAATCTCTAGTCAATTCTACCATTAAGGGATTAATGGTCCATAATCCTCTTTCCAAGACCATGTATGCGACGGTGGCTCCATAAGGGAGAACAAGTTATTTGGGGAGAACTGTTGAGAATCAGATCAAATCAGATAAACTCTGATCTGATTGTTACCTGATTTTTAGGGATAATTTGTTGTATATTTAAAATTTAGAGATTTTATCATTGTTCCTAGAAAGCTAGATGTACAGTTGTAGATTTAGTTTGATTTGCTGTGCTTATCTCATATTTTTTCTTAATTGTAATTTGTCTATAAAAGAAAGGGTATTTTCCTTCCTTTAAATGTAAGCTACAAAATATCTTTACCCTATTCTAGATGCTATCACAGCTAACTTATTTGGCTATTACTTCAGCAGTTTTTTTCTGCCATTCTTTCCCTTTCCATTTTTGTGCCTATCTCTTTACCATGTCAGAAATTTGCGCATCCACTCCTTCAATTACTGCTAGTAAGCATCCTTCAAAATTACCCACATCTGATTCTCATTCCCACTCTGTCCAGCTCACCACAATCTGCCTTAATGAGAATAATTTTCTCAAGTGGTCACAATCTGTTCAGATGTACATTAAGGGCTGAGGCAAACTCGGTTATTTGACCGGTGATACCAAAAAACCAGTAATGACCGACTCCAACTATGCCACTTGGGAATGCAAAAAACTAGAGCAGAAAAATGAAATTCTTCTTGTTTTTTATCATAAACTTAATATACTTACATAGTACAAGGTCATTGTCCTATTTTAATAAATAAATTAAATCCTACTATTCAATCATTGATTAATTAAATCAAGAGGATCACAATTATCAATTTAGCTATGAGTCACAGCTATTAATTAGCTACTACAGTCATATAAAATCTTCTAGAAAGTCAAAAAAATCCAAGATTTTTCAACACTCCCTCTCAAGCTGGAAAATAAATGTTTTCCATACCCAGCTTGCTAGTAATATCTCGAAAAGTTAAGCTGTCCAATCCTTTTGTGAGAAAGTCCGCTATTTGACCATTCGTAAGAACATAAGGAGTGCAAATTAACCCACTTTAAATTTTTTCCTTTACGAAGTGTCAGTCCACCTCAACATGTTTTATTCTATCATGTTGAACCGGATTGCGGTCAATATTTATGGTAGACTTGTTGTCGCAAATGCAGCTTCATAGGTCCACGCCATTTAACCCGCCGGTCTTTAAAGATTTTCTTTATCCACAAGAGCTCGCAAATTCCTTGAGCCATTGCATGGAACTCAAATTCTGCACTTGATTTAGACACTACCGCTTATTTCTTGCTTTTCCAAGTCACTAAGTTTCTTCCAATTAACGTACAATAACTTGTTGTTGAGCATCGATCTGTGCGTCAACCAGCATAGTCTGCATTTGTGTAGGATTCTATCGTCATCTCTACTCCTTTTCTAAACATATTCCTCTTCCGAGCGTAGCTTTCAAGTATCGAATCACTCTATATGCAGCTTTTAGATGAAAATTCTTGGGGTCATGCATGAATTGACTTGTCACACTCACGGCATATGCGCTATCCGGACGTTTGTGAGACAGGTAGATTAGTTTTCCCACCAACTTCTGAAACCTTCCTCTATCAACAGCTTCATCTTCTCTTACTTCACTCAACCTGTGATTCTGTTCGACTGGTGTATCAACAGGCTTGCATCTCATCATTCCCGTCTCTCGGAAGAGATCAAAAACGTACTTTTGTTGGGAAACAAAGATACCTTCTTTAGACTGAGCTACTTCAATCCCTTAAAAATATTTGAGCTTCCCAAACTCTTTAATCTCAAATTCTTTTGCAAGTCTAGCCTTAAGCTTTGGAATTTCCTCATCATTATCTATCACAATGATATCATTGACATATACTATCAAGACCGTGAGTTTCCTTCTTGTCGAGTGTTTAAAGAAAAGAGTATGATCCCCTTGACTTTGTAGCCAATATCAAGCATTACTTTAGTAAACTTTCCAAACCAAGCCTGTGGTGATTGCTTAAGCCCGTAAAGTGCTTTTCTTAACTTGCACACTTGATTATTTTTTCAATATTTCTCGAAAACTAGTGAACGTTCCATATATACATCTTCTTCAAGATCACCATGTAAAAAAGCATTTTTGACATCAAATTGCTGCAAGCACCAATTAAAATTTACAGCCAAAGATAAAAGAATGCGGACTGTGTTCATCTTAGCTACCGAAGAAAAAGTCTCTTGATAATCTACCTCATGTGTTTAAGTGTACCCCTTGGCTACTAACCTAGCCTTGTACCTCTCCAAAAACCCATCTACTTTAAACTTGATTGTATACACCCATTTACATCCTACAAGTTTCTCGTTTTTTGGCTAATTAACAATCTCCTATGTACGATTTTTATTAAGTGCACGCATTCCCTCATTCATGGCAATTTTCCAATTCTCATCTCTAAATGCCTCATTAAAGGTTTAGGTAATAGAAATAGTATCTAATTTAGTGAGGAAGCAGCGGTTGTTATATAAGATTTTATTTAAGGAAACAACGTGAGAAATAGGACGTTGAGTATAATTTCTAACTCTTTTCCTAACCGCTACAAGAACATCTAAATCATCAATTAATGGGGAAGATAATTGAGATTGCATATTTGGTTCTGGAGTTGAATCTTGAACTTGCAATTAGGTGGAAGTAGGCTTTTTTCTCCTTAAGTAAACTAGAATAAGGTTTTAGCAATAGGAGAAAAAATATTTGGGGTTGATTCTGATGAATCAATAGGCTAGTCATGTAGGGTTGATTCTAAAGAGTTAAGGGGTTGGTCGTGTGACTAATCAAGAATTGGTGAGACTGTGGTCTTAGGCTGAACAGTAACCTCTAAGTCAGGGAAAAACAGTTTATGTTCTTTATCTTCACTCACACTCTCCCCCTGAAGATGAGAATCTAAATAGAAAGATTGTTTTTAAACAAAGGTAACGTCTGAATTTATGAAAAGCAAGATGATAGTATTTATACCCCTTTTTAGTGGAAGAATAACCAACAAAGATGCATTTTAATGCTCTTGGATCAAGTTTTCCTCGGTCAATGTCATGTCATGAATGTGAACAAAAACCACACATCCAAAAAAATTTGGGTTTAATTTGAAAGCTATTTATGAATTGGGGTAATGCTCATGAAACACACTCATAGGACTCTTGAACCCAAAAACTTTAGAAGGCATTTTATTTATCAAGTGAGCTGCAGTGAGGACCGACTCTCCCCAATAAGATTTTGGGACATTATTTTGAAGCAGGAATGCTCGTGCGATTTCTAAAAGGTGTTTATTTTTTCGCTAGGCTACCCGATTTGTTACGGCATATTAAAGCAAAATGAGTAATAAACAATTCCTTCCTTTTGAAGAAAAGATAAAAGATTTTGATTGAAGTAATCTCTTGCATTATCACTCCGTAAGTTTTTTATCCTCACCCCAAATTGGTTTTTGATCATTTGGAAAAATTTCACTAACTTCAGATTTGGTTTTCATAAGATAAACCCAAGTTACCTTGTACAATCATCTATGAATGTAACAAACCACCTTGCCACGATAATGTTCAAAATTCTAGAAGGGCCCCATATATCGAAATGGATTAAAAATGGCAATATACATCTAGTTTTACTCAAAGGATAAGAGACACATTTGTGTTTAGCAAGTTCACACACATCACAATGTAAACTACTCGTTTCAATATTTTTGAATAATGATGAAAACATAATCTTAAACAAATTAAATGGTGGATGACCAAGACGATAATAATGGAGTCAAATGTCCTCTTTAGTGTTAGAATAACTAGATAGATAGGATTTTGGAGGGGAATGGTTATTGTCTTCCTTAACATCAAGAATCTAAAGCCCATTCCTTTCCTTAGCAAATCCAACCATCTTCACCAAGACTCGGTCCTACAAAATACAATGAGTAGGACAGAAAATTACTTGACAATTCAAATCACGTCACTTGTTTTATGGACAAAAGATTTACAGCTAATTTAGGAACATGGACATTTTTTAACACAATTTTGGAAGAGAGAGGAATAGTCCCTGACCTGCAATAGTAGTAAAAGTTCCATCAGCAATTTTGATTTTTCTATTGCTAGGACAGGTTTAGATGAGGTAAAAAAACTAATGTGAAAAAACCATATGATCGGTAGCACCCAAATCTATGATCCAAGTATTATTTTGAACAGGAAAAGAGGCACTAAGAGCATAAGAATTAGAGAACTTACCTGATTGAGCCAAAGAACAATTGCTACCAGGTTTCCCAACTGATTTCAGCATGGATTTCAGCTTTTCTATCTCTTCCTTGAGAGCTTCCAGTCCATCTTGGTTTGGTTTTTCACTAGGAACATTCTCAGCTTTTCTATTATTTTGGGTCTATCCTCAAAGTTGTCCCCACCAATTACCTCCCTTTCCTCCAACATTTAGAGGCCTTCCGTGGAGTTTCCAGCAGGTATCCTTGGTGTGACACACCTTCTTACAGTAAGTACACCAGACCTCTTCACAGTTGGACTTCCTTTCATTCTTATTGGTCTAGATATTGTGTCCATCATTTGTGGAATTCATAGCAGATCCTTTATTTACTAGATTGTCAAGCATTACTCCTCAGCGACTCTCCTCAGCCCATATTATTGAAAAAACACCCTTAAGAGATGAGAGAACTTCTTTTCCAAGAATTTAGACTCGAACTTTTCCAAGAACTCGAACTTGATCAAAATCATTATTAAGGCCTTCAAGAAATTTAAGATTTTCTCCGTTGCCACGAATCTCTGCAACATGGCAACATCCTCTCCACACTTCATTTTAAAGTTTTGATAATAATCCAACTCACACCATAAGCCTTTCATAGTACTATAGTACTCCGTGACAGAAAGGTAACCCTACTTTGTAGTGTTGATTTTGGTTCAAATCTCATAGATCAACGCAGCATCTTGCATTTTCGAATTAGTTTAGTTAACCGTTTCCCAAACTTTTCTAGCAGTTGTGAGGAACATGCAAGTCCAGCTCATTTCGGGTGTCCGAGAGTTCCACAACCATGACATGATCATGGAATCTTCTTCAACCCATTTTATAAACGTGGCGTCCTCAGCAGCAGATCCGGTTCCCATAAGATGATTCAATTTTCCCTTTGCTTTGAGAAAGGTTTTACAACTTGAAACCATTGAAGATAATTCTAGCCATGGAGCTGATAGGAAGACTGAATGTTCTGTAGTTCTCCTTTTGACTCAACTGGCATGTCGCCTTAATTAATCTCAGAATTAGAACCAATAACAATAGGTTGATTCTCAGATGAATCTAACATGATGAGAGACAAAGGGAACAAAGATAAAAAAAAAAAAAACTAAGGTAGAATGAAGAACAATTTAGAAGAGTTCGGCAACCAACACCCATGATTTAGAGAAAGGTTTTTTTGGGTGTGAAAAGGACGTAGAGCAGCTCTGATACCATGAGCAGAAAAATGAAATTCTTCTTATATTTTATCATAAACTGAATACCCTTATATAGTACAAGGTCATTGTCTTATTTTAGTAAATAAATTAAATTTTACTATTCAGTCATTGACTAAATAAATCAGGAGGATCACAACTGGCAATTTAGCTATGAATCACAATTGTCAATTAGCTATTTACAGTCATATACAATCTTCTAAAAAGTCAAAAAATCCAAGATTTTCCAACAGAACTCCATGATAATGGCATGGCTGGTGAATTTCATAGAGGATGAGATCAATTTGAATTACATGTGATATTCTATTGCCAAAGCCTTTGGGAAAACATTACTCAGATGTATTCAGACCATAGGAATGAGTCCCAAATTTATGAGTTAGAACTCAAACTAGGGGATATTTGCCAAGGTGACAATTCAGTTACTAATTATTTTATGTACTCAAGGGTTATGGCAGGATCTTAACTTATTTAATGACTATGAGTGGAAGAATTTGGATGATTGTAACCATTTTAAGAAGCTGGTGGAAATTTCAAGGATATTTAAATTTTTGGCTGGGCTCAATGTCAAGTTTGATGAAGTTTGAGGTAGAATGATTGGTCGATAAACCCTCCCTTCTCTCAGCGAAGTGTTCTCTAAAGTTATGCTTGGGAAAAAGCCCTCTACTGGACGTATGGAAAATTCAGCTTTATTAGACACTGCAACTGCTACTTCTCGCCCTCTTAATAACTTGCGCCATCCAGATGACAAGCCAAGAGTTTGATGAGATCATCGTAATAAATCGCGACACTCGTGAAACCTACTAGAAATTACATGGGAAGCCAGTTGATTGAAAGCCCGTTGAATGGAAAACTAAGGCGACTTCAACCGTACCCCTGCCAAGGCACATACTACTGAGACCCCCTTATTGAGCAAAGAAGGGTTAGACCAACTACTAAAGCTGTTGAAACCCACTCCGTCGACTCTAGGTACTCCTATAGCATCTCTAGTTTATTCGAGTAGTCTTTTCATGTGCGTATTCTCTTTCATTATCTGCACCTTGGACTCTGATCAGATGACTAATCTGTCACATTTGTTAATCTCTTATACACCTTATTTAGGAGACAAAAAAAAAAAAAAACGTACTTACAGATGGAAGCTTATCTTCCATTACTTGTCCCAAAACTCTCTTGTAATATTTTCGATGCCTCTCTTTGTGAATTTCAGGACTTGATCTCTGTATGATGATTGGCAGTGCTAGATTGATAGACAATCTCTACTATTTTGATGATAACCAGTTTGAGAATAAACAAGCTCAGGGTTTTATTGGTAGTGTTCGCTCAATCCTTGTGTATGATCAAATAATGTTATGGCATAATAGATTAGGACATCTTATTTTTTCTATTTAAAATATTTGTTTCCAGGTTTATTTAAAGGATTGGATTATACTTTTTTTAATTGTGGAACTTCTTTTTTTGGCCAAGAGCCATCATAATTCTTATAAAATCAAACCATATTGCGTCTCAAAGCCTTTTGATACATAGTGATGTTTGGGGTCCTAGGATTACCACTTTAATTAGGAAAAAGTGATTTGTGACGTTTATTGTTGATCACACACGCTTATGCTGGATTTATCTAATGAGCTCTAAATCTAAGGTTGAAAACCAATTTCAAACCAAAATAAGTATTCTTCGGAGTGACAATGGAATAGAATTTTATAATAATTGTTTAGGTAATTTTTTGCTAGAAAAATGTATTTTACATCAATACACTTGTAGGGACACTCCTCAATAAAATGGGATTGCATAACATAAAACAGACACTTACTTGAAGTAGGTAGAGCTCTCATGTTTCATATGAATGTTCCTAAATATTATTGGGGGATGCAATTTTAACAAGTTGTTATTTGATTAATAGAATGCTTACTAAGGTTTTACACTATGAAACACCTTTACAAACTCTTAAGCATATTTTTCCAAACACACGCCTAACCTCAGATTTACCTTTAAAGATTTTTGGTCGTACGATGTTTGTACATGTGCTAGCCCATCTCTGATCCAAATTTGATCCATAAGCCGAAAAATGTATTTTCCTAGGCTATGATCCTAATAAAAAAAGGGTATAAGTGTTTTAATCCTACCACTAGAAGAATTCATGTTAGTACGGATGTAAACTTTCTTGAAAATATTCTTTTTTTATAACAAAACTACTCTTCAGGGGGAGAGTTCTAATAAAGACCAGTTTTGGCAACAAGAACAACTGAAACCCACTGTATTTCTTCCTAAAATAAATCAAAAAAGCATATTTTTTAACTAGTGAAAAAGGGGGAAATATTGATCTATTTACGCCAAATAAAATTGTATCACAAAGCAGTTTGATGTTTTAGTAAGCAAGCTGGCCAAAAATGACATCTTCAAGCCAGCTCAAGGGAGAGTATTGAGAATCTTGATCAAATCAGATAAACTCTGATCTGATTGTTACCTGACTTTTAGGGATAATTTGTTGTATATTTAAAATTTAGAGATTTTATCTTTGTTCGTAGAAATCTGGATGTACAGTTGTAGATTTAGTTTGATTTGTTGTAGCTTATCTCATATTTTTTCCTAGTTGTAATCTGTCTATAAAAGGAAGATTGTTTTCTTTCCTTCAAACATAAGATACAAAATATCTTTACCCTATTCTAGAAGAACATCTGAAATACTTGTCCTGCATTTAAAGTTCACGATATTGAATTGGAAAAGGATGGGAAAATTTGCAGTTTTTTGGGAGAGGAGGCCAAGACCCCTCGCCCCCTTTAAGTTTTAAGCAAGGACCACTACCCTTACTCCCTCTCGGGGATGTAGATAGGTTAATTAATCATAGAAATGGCTATTGAGTCAATTCCCCTCTAGCTCCCCCATGGGAGTAAGCCACTAGATATACTCATCGGGAAGTGTGCTTCCCAGGTAAGGGAAAACTCCCCCTTTATGAGGTAAGGATAGTCAGGCCTTTTGAGGATGGACATCACCTAAGGATGTGAAGAGAGCATTACCACCCTGTGTCCCCTTGGGGATTACATTTGGGTCTTTTTCAAAATGGCCCAATTATCAGGCCCATTAATAATTATAGCCCAACCTAAATTTTTTTTTTTTTTTAATCTTGGCCAAAAATGTGTTTCTTGGATGAAAATAGCCCTGACCTCTTTGTTTTCCTCTCAACTACAAACTCATAAAAACCTTTGCAATACAAATGAATCCTTAACAGACCCAAACTCACCTCAGATTTGTCGTTGAAATGAAATCCCAAATCCTATTTTAGAGTTGCTGCTGAACTGGAATTCTAAACCTCATTTTAGAGTTTTTGTTGAACTAGATTGGAGCATATTGGTGGGTGACTGAGTTTTTAAATATAAAAATTCAATATTTTTTTGTTGTAAATCATTGATTTGGGTTTAGTTTATGGACTAAACGACCTAAAAATCAATTTATGATAGGTTTTAGCTATAATTTATGTGATTTGGATGCATTGTTGAGTTGAATAAGAAGATGAATGGTAACAACATTCATTCCTCGATGAATATTAGTGATAAAATTCATCGAGGAATGTGTTAAAACAGCTAGGGACATTTTTGTCTAAAATACTAACTTTTGGTCAAGAAAAGAAGAAAATTTTAAGTCGGGCTTAACAATTGGGCTATATTAAAAAACCCATTATTACATTTAAATATGAAATGTTTGACATTGATGTGTACAAATGTAGCAGTGTTTGCTCCCATTAAGAAAATTTATAGAAACCAAAAATATCGTGCTACAAGAAGCAAGTCGTTTCATCTCACCTAATGCATATCAGGTTTTGACTGATTTAAGATATGTATTTGTTTTCATTGTTGTATTGACAACGGCAATAAATATGGACCCACCAGTAAAGGTGAGGTTCACAACATGTATGGAACACAACTTACACATTTCAAACTTGAAACTAACATTTCAATAGCTTAACATCACACAATTACGATGCACAAGGACTTTAAATGTAGCTGTGATGCCATCTCATAAGCACCAAGTTTATTGTTGTAATTTTTTCAATTAATTTTATTGCTTCAGGCTATGCTTCTTAATATATATGGCTATGTTTTGAATTTGCAGGTGTTACTTTTCACAGTTCGAAAGAATATCATTTGATTTAATGAGTAATTTAGATATTGAAAGATATAGAGGCTTCTATTTCTAGAAAAGGGAATACATCCACAAGCAAAATCAATCCAGCATAACTTTGATGCTCACAGAACCTACCAATAGCTTGATCTTTTGCAATCCATAACACTTCCCATAAGAATAGTAATATGTTATTTTCTCATTCACATATCAGATTAAATTTACCAGGAATAGTACATCTATTATTCTTCAGATACATCAACATTAGACAAAAAGTAAATTATCTGTGGAGACTGTATTGCAGCAAACAAAACATGTCTTTTCTTTTATAGATAATAATATACTAATTGCTAGGTTTATTTCATAATGTAGATTTGTATTTTTATGTAACTGGAAGAAAGCATGCACGCGCGCACGCGCGCGCACACACACACACACACACACACACACAAAAGAGAAAAGTAAAGAAGAAAAAAAAAATTTTAAAGGAGCTAGATGAAAGATCTTCAAATATTGAGATTGTAGTTACCTCAATTTTCCTCATCTCAGCTTCACTTTTTGCTTTTTCATGATTACCCCACACCTGAATATTCATTTCCTCGCGTTTGAACCTAAATAATCGCAGTGAAGCCACCACACTTCAGGCCATATATTCAAAACTAACCACCAGCAACTACCAAGTAGACTGATATCTCCATATATGTTAATTAATCTGGCAAACAAGTAGCATTTTCCAGCAAAACAATCTATTATGCAAGAAAGATATTAGAAATTCTTTTTCTCACTTTATGGAACTGTTCCCCATAGATGCATATAAAAAAGTGAGGGGTTCTAGATGCAACACATGACACTACTTTATTTCTTAAGTTCTAAAAATTAAGGATATCATATTGCATTTATTAGTCACCTATACACGAGTTTCAAAATTTATAATCCTGAACTGTTCAGTAAATAATTAAATACTAATATAATAGTATTCAACAGTTATTACAGTTGAGTCCAGTGATAACAGTCGATACCCATTCCAGACTTTTCACACAAGAGATGAAGAGTGCAACACCATGAGATACACCTTAAGGATCAATATTGAAGTTCCTTAAACAATAAACAAGACCTCAGAAAATGACTTTGAGAACATACCTTGCCATATACTTGGCTTTCTCTGCCTCCTCCCATGCAGCTGCACGTGTTTCAATGACACTTTTAGTCGGTTGTTCTGCTGCTACAGTTTTGAGAGAAGTTGATGCATCCTTGTTTTCCTCCTCTTCGCTAGCCCAGGCAGCAATGTTCATTTTACCAAGCTGGGTACCAAGAGCCATAATTTCTCTCCTAGTTTTCATTTGTAGCTCCTTTTCAGTCAACCCTTTGCTACTATCCACATGGTCATTAGGTGGAATTGTTGGAGAAGGAACCGGTGCTGTTCTACCAGGAGTAGGTGGCCTAGATGAGGATGGACTACGAATTGGTGTTGTTGCTTGCACAGGAGTTCCAGTTCTGGAAGGTTCTTGGCTAGCAATTGGAGTCATTTCTGTGCCCGTATCTCTCATTGATACAGATCTAGCTGTTGAAGGAGGTGGAATAAAAGTAGTTGCACTCTGTATGGCTATTGAGGAATCATGCTGGTTAAGGCTAACTACAAAAAAGCAGAAAATGTTTCTGATTAGTTAAATTTTAAATTAATCATACTATATGTATTTATAAAATTTTCTTTACTTCGAGAAATAAGGAGCACAATCTTTAACTTAGCCCTATATTGTTAGAATTGATATCTGCTGTTTGAGGAATTTTACCATAAAAGATCCGCATTATGATAACAAAATTTTGAGAGTTTTTTTTTTATAATTTGTCTGCACCAAGAGTTCTTTTTTCTTTTTTTCTCAAGAAAATGCACTAAAATCTATTTACTGCACAAGACTCAAATACTACAACTTTCTACAAAAGTTTCAAAGAACCTTTAGTATGAGCTTAGACCTGCACCCCCAACAGCACTCCTATAAATAATAGAATTGGTAGATCATTCTGAGGCTTATTTTTGAAAAAAAATGCTGTCATCAAAAACTTGGCAAAATTCTTATAAAAGTTTAATCAAATGATTCCATGCTCGCCACCATAATTGAGAATATTTCACTCTACCTCTTTCTTGGTATTGATCAATGGCTCACTCAAAATTTTAATCATTTACTCAGGTTAAGGAGCTAATGAGAGCCCTACCTACGGAGCATCAATGTGAAATTAAGTTGTCTAAACACCAGTAGACTGAAGATTTAAGTATTTTGTATAGGCAACCGGACCTGCAAGTTTATTATATTTGCCACTATCAAAGCAAACTTAAGTAGGTCTCAAATTAATGATCAGTTCCTAGACAGAAAATGGAAGACAGTGTTCATAAAACATCTTAAAGATGAATTGTGCTCTTACTGGTTAGCAACATTTTCAGCCAGAATCTCAGCTTATTTATCAAGATTTTCGGTCACCCAAAGTAATTAAAAATGTACACCATCCATGAAGTCCAAACTTTCTGGAAACAATTAATGCCATAAACTCATCTTTTCCTTAAACTTCATTTTTCTCACTGAACTTTCATGTAAGACATTATGGGCGTTTAGTCATGTTTAATTGGACATGGGCAATGACTCCTAATATTTTTGGGGAAATTGATGGTCAAATATCATAGTTAAACACAGTTCCAGCAGCATAAGATGATAATAATCCAAGAATACGTCATAAATAAGTTAAAACATAGGCTAGAGTATATTTGATTGCAAACAATGTACTTAAATGACAAACAAGGTGGCAAAAGAGAACAGAATGTATGAACCAAAGTCAGTATTCTTACTAGCTGACTCAGCTACAGAATTTTCAATCATAAGCACAGGCTTGGCATATGAATGTGCAATGGGGTAAGGATCAACCTCCCAACTAACAAACTTGTGCACCCCGCCGTCCTTCTTTGATTGACTAATATCAATTTGCTTTGTATGTGGCTCTTCATAAGCAACCAAACTTTGGTCCGGAACTTCAAGAACGACCTTGGTGGACGATTGGCGGCTCATATGACCCACCTTACGTGGTCCGCCTCCTTGAGAATGGCCAGTCCTCTGCCTGTTTGAAGTGGGGCTTACTATCCACTTCTGGGCATCATCCCATTTGGAAGGAGCCGGTTTCAAAAAAGGGGCAAGGGGAACTCTTTGCGGCGGCCTCTCGCCCTTTTGAAACTCAAACATAGACGACGACATACTCACACTATCATGCCCACAATCATAATCTAAAGGGATTCTCGAATTAAAAGAAGCGTGATCCTTGATTCGCATCTGTGCAGCTAAAGAATCAGCAGAAGATGCAGTTGAACATTCAGGAAGAACACTCACAACATCTACATCTTTGCAATTATCAGAAATATTACCCCCTGTACGCAAACAATAAAAAATTCAACAACCATACAGAAATAGTTTCTTTCCCATCAATGCAAAGAAAGATGTAAAAGAACATTTAGCAGTACCAGATTCATCAAATTGAGTAAGTTGAGATCTGGGTTCAAAGACTTCGTCTTCTTTCCTCTTCTTTTCCACTCCCAATAGCATAATCCTCAACTTTCCAGGAGAAAATCCACCGCCCTGTATACCCTAAAAAATGTTCAAATGGTAAAATGGTTTCGACAAATCATTGGGAAAAGAGAATGTTGAAAGTGAAATGAAAGAAAAATAAAGGAAAAACACAACCCACCTGAGGCTTTTTTATTCTTTCGTAATCCATCTGATTTTGATTTTGAAGCTGTGACTGTTTCAAGCAACAATGTCAATATCAATAATTTATTTACACAGATAAACTATTATTCATAAATCCATCACATCACGCAATGTAGATTGCTTGCTTGTTTGCTTGCATTGAAAAAACTCTTTCTGTTTCTCTTTGTCCCAGCTTTGCAATTGCTGCTATCACTCATTTCAGTCACAGCAACAGTGGCAGTAGCAGATCACTCACCGATATTTCCGCCTGTTGCTGCATCCTGCAAGCAATGGAATGGGCTGGGATAATTTTTATAAATTAATTACCACCCCACGTCTTCATATACTTTAATTATTATTCAAACTTTGATCCTTAATAAGACAAAACTCCCGGTCGTTTTATCAATTAATATATTCCAGTCAAACTAATTTCTCTTTGACTACAAAACAATCATAAAAGGAGATAAAGTCACCAGTCCCATATTCCTTCTTGAATCACCTTCAAATCCAGCCGTTGATCATGTTTCATCAGTGGATTAAATTAATTACTGTACAACAGTTTTATTCTTGAATTTTTTCAAATTTCTAGTTTGATTTTTTAAATTTATTATTTTTAAATTATGAAAAAAAATTGAAATATATTTTAAAGTTACAATGTATTATATAATTCTAAAAATAAATAAATTAATAAAATTAATATTAATAAACCCACTCTTAATTTCACATAATCCTTATATATAATACTAATTTGACTATTAAATTAATGCTCTCACAACAACAACAACTATATATTAAAATGGAGCATAAGTCTTTTATAAATTGTAAGATTATTTACATTAAAAGAGAATTTTATGAGCGTATTGATTTAAAAACATTAATAAATTAATTTTATGTTTTGAAAAATAGCAGGACACAATTTTAATAATTTTATTGCTTTTTTAAGCTAAATATTTTTATTAAATTATTTTTATTATATGTACATGTATATATATTATACTTTTTTAATAAATAAATAAAAGTTCAATGTATCGTCTGAATAAAGTGTATTTTTTTATTTTTTATAAATAAAATTTTATTATATTATTGAAAATTATAAAATGAGATTAAAATTATTAACTATTTTTATTTAATACTCTCGGATGGAGTTATCGTTAAATCAATCCATCTTATAACAGTTTTTGAGATACAAGAGTTACTTTTCAAAATTTGATTTTGAAAAGCAATTTTATCTTTAAATATAATTTCAAATGTATCTCATTATAAATATAGAGATCCACACTTTTAACTTTAAAATAATTATTGAATTCCAACACTAATTATGAAACAAAATCATTGAAATTTAAATAATAATAAAATTATTTTCTTTTCATTACATTACATTTCTACAACTTATACCTTTTCTATTTCTTGAAAATATAATTAAAAAAATTATGTATTTTAATATAAATTATTTTTAAGATTGTGAGATATCTTCTTCACTAGGTATGCGAGTAAATTTCTTCAAATATATGGATTGGTTCTCTTCGTCTTTGAGAATAGATAGATATCCAAACTGAGTTTTTTTTTTTTTATTGGAATTGATCCAACTCTTTCAAATGCAACTTCATCCAATATGGTTTTCAAAATGAAGCCTTCAAATTTGTTCTTTTGGGTAGTATAGAAATTATACTAAACATGCCCTTAGACTTGTTAATTTTCAAATTCCATCAAAAATCTCTTTTTTAACGTAACAAATTTAGGGTTGTCCTTGAAAAATTAAAATACATTATTTTATAAGTTTGAACCAAAATAATAATTGATAAAAAAAAACACTTAAAATTATCAAGATTAACTACAACATTATAATAATAGATTAATTAAATACTTAAAATACTTAATTTAGCAATTTTAGATAATTAAGTATGTTTATTTTTTTAACTAAATAAGATTTTTTAATACTTTTATTTTAAGAAAAAAAAAGTTTTTTTTTTTTACTTTTTAATTGAATGTAAAAAAATTTGAATAATTTTATCAAATCTCTTCCAAAAAAATATCCCTACATAATTATTTAATTTTTTTAATTAGTATTTTTTGTCGAACCCTCTCTCCCTTGAATTCATTCATTAAGATTTTCAATAAAGATATTGTTTTTAATTTTTTTTTTTATAAAAAATACTAAATATCAAATATTAGTAAAAAAGTGATTGATTCATACTAAAAATTCGTATTTATCAAACATTTTATTTATTATGATTTGGCGTAACAATTTCAAAGAAAATCATAATCTAGTTCAATTCAATCTAATTGCATTTAATTCCAAAAATTAGTCATATCTAGCCATGTCAATCAAATTGACCCTAGAGTACAATATCTAAAATAATCTTCAAACTTATATTTATTTTCAATTTATTTATATTTAATATTAAGTGATTCACCACGCAATAATAATATCATTAAAGTCAGAATACCTTAATACTAAACAAAGTTGTATTATAAAAGAATTTTATGCTTCTTATTCATTTCAAGGGCATCACAAATCATAAAGGTGTTTATTATTTAGAAAAGAGTTTTTTGGGACCCTTGTTACATTATGCTCCTTTATTTAATTTTTGCCATATATTAATTAATTTATAATTAATTGAGATAAATTTACAAAAAAACACCAAAATAACTCAATTTTCTTCTCTATGAAGAATAATATTAGGCAACAACTACCTATTAGATTGGTCTATCACTAATTTGTCCTTCTAGATAGGTTAATTGGATTCTGCCAAGTCATTAAAGACAATTTCCAGCACATACTTATCCATAATAATGTAAAAAATATCAATATTAAAAAAAAAAACAAAAACAAAACAAAATGGTTTTTGTTGTTTATGGCCTAATTTCTAGGTTTTCTTACGTTTATGGTCTTAGTTCCAAATTTGTTATATTTAAAACTAAATGCTTGATTTTTAGACAAAAATACCCTTATCATTTAGTTTCTCTCTAAAATTGAGTAATCTCCTCTAAAACCAAAAAGGCACCTCAAAACTTAGGAAAAATTTTCAAAATAACCCGTTTTAACTTATTGTTTACTGATATGATCAAATTTAATTTAGTTTTACTAATTGGTTTAATTTCAGACCATTTGGACGATTTTATCTCCATCACTAAAAAACAGTCAACCCACTATAGTGTACGCGCTACAGTATTCACTCTATAAACCATAAACTCTAAATTTCAAATCCTAAATCTATAGTACCTAGTGTTTTGTATATTTTATTTTTTAAATTTTAATTTCTTTATTTTTTAAATTTATAGAATAAATCATAATTCACAAAATTAAATTTATTTATTATAAATTAAAAAAAATATTGTCATTGATTATTATTTATTATGTAAATTTAAAATAATTAAAATATATTTTAAAATTTTAATTGCATAACTTATTATTCATTATTTAACTTAATTATTTTATTTAGTTAATGAAGTAAAATAAAAATAAAAATTTAATGTAATCTGACAAGCTAGTTAATTATAAAAAAAATTTAAAATAATAATTTAATTTTGTTATATTTGTTTTTCTGAAATTAGAAATATATATATTTGTTTAAAAAAATATTTAAAAAATTGTAAAAATAGAAAGGTGGTTTGTGCTTGGGTCTGGACCAAGCAAGGCCTATACTTGGACTCGAGCAGTGACCGGTTTTTTAAATTTTTTTATTTTTTAAATTTTTTTTAGTTTTAAAAATTTTAAAATAATATAAAAATAATATAAAAACAAAAAAAACTAATTGTATAAATTTTATTAATCAAATTAAATTTATATTAAAAATAATATTAAAAATAGATATTAAATAAATAATAATTAAATTAAATTTATTTACAATAAATTTTTCTATAATTAAATTTACATAAAAATATACAATTTAAAAAATAAAAGAAATTATTTTCATCAATTATTATTTATTATAT
>JAXCLQ010000009.1:15226774-15241351 GCA_035584115.1 Cedrela odorata | reverse complement strand
ATTTAAGAATGATGTAATAGTAACACTCTTTGTATGAAATAATGTAGTATTATGTAATAATGATTGATTGAATAAGTTTGAGAATGGGGTGTTACAACAAGATTCTTATTTTCATATTCCATAAAATTTTACTAAATTGGAGAGACTTAAAACGACATATAAAAAGGATGCTAATGGCAAATAGGTACGGACGTATAAAACAACCTTATAATAACTCTTTAGCCTATTTTTTTTCTCTCTCTCTCCTTAAATATTTTACAAACAAAAACTTAACTTAAGCAGCGGAGGGTTTTTGCCAGACAACCAACTTTAGCCCACAAGAAATTTGTTGTGGTTGCAGATTTGATGACATATCATCAGGAAGAAAAAGATTGACATTAGTGTAGAGGAGTTCTCACGAGAATTTTTGCTGGATCAACATATATATAGATTGATTAACTTATAGATAATCCTTAATTCTGATCTTCTTTTTATGAATGCTTACATGTCTACTCTTTTTTTTGTGTTCTCGGTCTTGTTCCCTAATGATCCATATGTAAATTGCTTCTTGTTTAAATATGATAACAAATGTTGTACAAACTATTACATGTGCGCAAACATTTTCTCAACTGATACCGATTAGCATGTAAATTTCCATCAAGTCTTATTTTTATATTCCTATGAAATATTCTTAACATTTCAAAATATGGCTTTATTGGAAAGTTCTGATTCACAAATTTAGATGCAATACAGTTTTAGCAATTTGAATTTATGTATGCTCTGAATTTTCTATCCCAATTAAAAAGTATCAAACTGTGGACATGAGAAGCAGTCTTCTGACTTCTCTGGTTTGAGCATTAGGTATGACTGCTTTGTCATAGTATGTGTTGAAGCTAGCAACTGGTTTGAGCCTAAATATATAAAATGTGAAACAAACTCTATGTGGAATGAGGTGTTGGACTGCAAATGGGAACTAAACACTTGAAATTCAAATTTAACATTCTCTTGCATTTATTTCTTTTTTACGTGTTCAATTTTGTGGCAATTGAAATCATAAGGTCGTATACTTTGATGGTTACAGGTTATTCTACGATGGGGACTGCAAAGGGGTATAAGTGTTCTACCTTGTAGCTTGAAGCTTGAGCGGATAAGGAAAAACATAGACATTTTAAATTGGTCTTTATTAGATGACGAGTGGAATTGCTTGAACCAGATTGTACCATAGGTATGTTTATTTGGAAATGAACCTTTGAATAAACTCTCAGACAGCGGCTTCTTGTTTGGTAATGGTCCCTTTCAAGCTGTGCGGGAGATGGAAGATGATATGAAGTCCAATGCTCGATATTTTAATAGTTTTTTTTTTGTATTTTATTTTTCTTGAGATAATGTGGCATTTATTTCTAAGATATCATCATATAGCTGTTTGTGAAAGAGCAATTGTCTATAAGATTTTTTATATTTGTTGGTGCTGAATAGAAAGGCAAAAATGCATATTACTGGTTGAAGTGGCGGACCAAATCTTTATTGGTAAAGAAAGACATTTTCTTTTTATATCTACCTATTAAAAGTTATTGGGTTTTTTGACAAAATAGCCTATTTGCCAAGCCTCTAATTATTTATAATCAAAGGTAAAAATTAAACTTAATCCTAGTCAAAAATACAATATTTGGACCGAAATGCCCTTTTTCTCTTTTAACACTCTTCTCTCATATAAAATTTCAAAATGTGGTGTTGGAGGGTTTATTAACAAGTAAATCGTCGTGAAGCACTTTGCCACTTCGCAGCATTTCTCGAATCTACGCTCGTGGGTCTATGGCTTTATAAAAGAGAAAAACTTTGATTCTTCTCGAAGGTGTTCCTTGCATGCTGAAATGAACAAGTTTACATTGATTAGTGAATTCCCTTTTTTTTTTATTTGAATTCTTGTTGAAGGTTGTCTAGTGAATGTTGTATGGTTGTGAGTTTGAATGAATGATTGTGGTTAACAATGTATTTAGATATTGAGTTTTGATAAAGTTTTAAGAATTAGATCAGATTAAGGTAGATTTGGTTGAATTGTAAAGTTAGAATCGCAAATTAGGAACATATTGTGGTTCTCAACAATTTGTCGAGATTCTCGACATTTAGCCGAGTTTCTATACGAACTGTCGAAATTCTCGATATTTAGTTAAATTTATCTACAAACTGTCGAATTCTCGACATTTAGTTTAATTTGTCTACGAACGGTCGAGATTCTCAACATTTAGTTGAATTTGTCTATGAACTGTTGATAATCTCGATAATTTATAGAAAAATTCAAGTAAATGTCAAAAATCTCGATGATTTATCTAGTTTCTCTACGAATTGTCAAGAATTTCAACAATTTTTAGAGAATCTCGATAGTTCTTAGAGAAACTAGGTGAATCGTTGACATTCTCAATATGTTTAATACCCATTTTTTTTTGTTTCAATGCTGCATTTTCCTAGATATGTTACACTTAGTTTTTATATAAAATTTAATAAAGTTTAACCAGAAATTGTTTCAATGCTGTACAAATATAGATCAAATTACTATTATGGTTTACTTTGAAGGATCATGGGAGAGTTCATCGGACGGCCTAGAGATTTACAAATGCGGTAAAAGTTGAATATTTCACGTCCTAATAAATATTAACTATCAAGAGCTCATTGATAAATTATATTCTTTACTTTCAATAAATTCATCAGAATTTAGTATTAACATGAAAGCAATATTCAAATCTTAGATGCCTTCATCTATTTTACCTACAAGACTGACGAATATATAAACTGATATAGATATTGATTCTTTCATAGCAGTAAATATCGATGTCTCAAAATTTGGTGGATTCACTCCATTATTTATCACTTTGGATTTTAGAGTTCCAGTACAATCTACACAACCACGTATGTACATGAGACAAACTACATTTGTGAATCCATTTGCTTCTTCAGATGGTAGTAACCAAGTTAGTGAGACTCTTACTGCAACATAACATATCTTTCTTCCACATACTACCGATCGAGTTGAACAAGCTGCTCAACCACAACACTATAATGAAAATCCTTGTTTTTAGCACGCCGAAGTTAGTGACAAAGAAACATACTTTGATGATACAATTCTTATATGTGGACTAAGTGATATTCTTAATGAAGAAATAAATAGAAATGTCGAGTTCAATCTAAGTGACAACGTAGAAGAACTATACAGAGCAAATCAAACTTCATTGGGATGCGAACAAAGTAATCCATCCCCAACATGTCCGCTTCAATCTGTGCCTCCAGTTCCTTCTCAATTTACTATGACATCTAATGCTTTTTCAAGTTTTAATGATGGTAAAGTGGCGGTTGGAAAACTTTATCATAACAAAAATAATTTACGTAGGGATTTAAGTTTGCTTGCATTGAGAAAGAATTTCCAATTCAAAATCCATAAGTCTACAAGGGATCGTTTTGAGGCTAGATGTGCGGACGATAGATGTAAATGGCGTGTAAGGGCAATACTTGTACAAGATCATACATATTATCAAGTGAGACGAATTGACTTGGAGCATACTTGTTTTTCAAACGAATTGTCCGATGGCCATCAACAAGCAAGTTCCAGACTTATTGGTGAGTTTGTGAAACAAAAATTTCAAGATTGTAGTCGAATTTACACACCAAAAAAATATTCAAGATGACATTCAAAATGAGTTCGGTGTGTCAATATCATAAGAAAAGGTTTTGCGTGCTAAGGAAGCTGCCCTTAGATTAGTAGCTAGGGATCCCACAGAATCGTACAACTTATTGCCACTATACTATCATGTTTTGGAAAATGCTAACCCTGGTACAGTCACGCATATACAAAAATGTGTTGATAATCATTTCATGTATTTTTTTTATGGCACTGGGTGCTTGTATAAATAGGTTTCAATCATCCATCAGGCCAATGATAACAGTTGATGGTAATTTTTTAAAAAATACATACCAAGGAACATTATTTGTGGCAGCTTGCAAAGACGGGAATGGCCAGATTTTTCCATTGGCTTTTGGGATTGAGGATTCGGAAAATGATAACTCATAAGAGTGGTTTATGCAAAAGCTGCGAGGAGCCATTGGAGACACTGAACACTTGGCTTTTATTTCTAATAAACATGCAAGTATTGAGAAAGCGATATGAGCAATTTTTCTGGAAGCAACACATGGTGCTTGCTGTTACCACGTTTTAGGAAATGTTCGTGCAAAATGAGGTAAGATAGGAAAAAATGAGTCCAATAAATTCATTATAGCTTTCTTCATGGGTGTAAAAGCATATCGTGTCAGCAAATTCAACGAACAAATGAGGCAGCTAAATATCTAGAAGAGGATATTAGATGTCACAAATAAGCGCGAGCTAATTTTTCAAGCAGAAGGTATAATATAATGACAACCAATATTGTAGAATGCTTAAATACAATTCTCAGACATGCACGTTCCCTCTCTATTACTACATTAGTAGAATATTTGTGATGTTTATTACGAAAATGGCTCTAGATAGGAAAAATGAAGCATTTGAGATGTCAACACATCTGACAAAGTGGGCTCAAGATCAAATTTTCAAACGCAAAGAACTTGTGAGGACTATGATAGTGTACCCGGTTGATCAATTTGAATTTAAAGTGAAGGACGGAGAAGATTGGGGTCTTGTCAACTTCGACATGAAGACTTGTACTTATCGTGTGTTTAATCTAGATCAACTCCCATGTGCGCATACACTTGTTGCTTGTAGACATGTTCGATTTCAGTTTCATGCTCTTTGCTAGCGATATTATACGACTAAAGCACTTGTTGCCGTATATGTAGATCTTATACGTCTTGTGGTTCAGCGTACGCATTGGGAGATCCCTGATGATTTGCACTCATCAGTCATCTTCCCACCTATACAATGGCTTAAATCTGGAAGGTGCAAAAAATAAAGGATACCATCAATAGGAGAGGACTTAAATAAGAGAAGGTGTAGCCGATGCAAACAACATAATCATAACAGGCAAACTTGTAAGAATCCGGTACCACTACACCCTAACTAGATTGTTGTATTTGTCATTGTATTTTTGTTATTGACAATGTTTCAGTATTCAACTTTTTTATCGTTGACAATGTATTATTTCATTAATTATTCTTATTGTTGGATAATTGTATGGTTCACAATCTTAACATTTACATATAAATTGTGGTAAACGTCACTAAAAATCTCGACATATAGTTTCAGCGAAACGTCAAGAATCTCAACATTTTGCTGAAACTATATGATGAGATTTTCTGTAACCAACATTTTACATATAAATTGTGGTAAACATCACTAAAAATCTCGACATATAGTTTCACTGAAACGTGGAGAATCTCGACATTTTGCTAAAACTATATGTCGAGATTTCTAGTAACCAACATTTTACATATACGATTGTGGTAACGTTACTAGAAATCTCGACATATAGTTTCAGCAAAACATCGAGAATCTTGAAATTTTGCTAAAATTATATGTCGAGATTTTCAATGACTAATATTTTATATGTAAAATGTCAAGATATGTTTATTCAAGATATCCTTGTACAGGGCTTTTGAGGTTTTGTTTCTTAGAGAGAAAATCCTTGAGAAGGGCAACCAGTTTTGAACCAAATTTTTAAGAGAAAAACTTATAGCTAAATAACCAAAATGATTCTAATGAGCAAAGGAAAGTCTTCATTGATGAATTCATAAATTGTTTTAATCTACAAGATATGTTACACTTTCTATTCCAAGCAAATTAACAAGCATACAATTGACTCAAACATAAAACTTACTTTATTATTAACATATATAGAAACATCAATACATTGCAAAATTTGTTTTGCCCACAAACTAAGTGCCATCCTCTTCCTTAACAGTCTATCATTAGTGGGACTAAAATCAAACAATCAACTAAATATTAAATACTCTATGAATTTTACAACAAAAACTCCACAATCCCCTCTATGAATATCTTATTGAGGCACATCCTTGTGCAAAGTTGAATGAAGGAAGCACATCCCCAATACTTGTTTTGTCATATCGTCCTGAGTAGAGGCCAATAATGAATCATATAATTCTATTCTATGCTCCACTAAATCAATTCTAGCTAAAATCTAATGTTGTTGACTAACATTAACAGGCATGTAAACAATATTAACTTCAGTCCAAATTCGGGGACCTTCCACAATGTCTTCGTTTGGTGTTTTCTCCTCAATAACATATTTGGTGACGCTTTCATTCCAGTTGATACTTTGAATCTGCACTTTGTTGTTTCTTATTTGCTGCCACTGGTGTTTAACCTGTACAGTTCAAATATAGCATTAATATAAATTTATTGCAGTGTCAACTTAAACAAAAAAAAAATTGGTAGTATTTCCCCTAAAAATTTCAATAATAAGTCAAGTTATTACCTGCATATGAAACTGTATACTCAACTCCCAAAACATAACAATATTTACATCAATATTATACATCCCATAACTCAAATTTTCCATATATTTACAAAAAATAAGTATCAACAACTGTGCACCGTTGTGATATGTCATCTGCATATTGTCATTGAGTCTCCCATATCAAATCAAATATGAATTAATATATTGTATAATATAGCAGTAGCAAATTATTTATGTACAATTAAACAATTTAATTCTCATAACAGCATCTGTAATTAACTATATACTCACATCATCCTCTAGCCATGTGCCTGTATCCCCACCCAATATATCTCTAAACCACCGCAGTGTTGCACAAAACCTGCGTAACTCGATGAACTTATTTTCTCTTCACATCCAACTTTGGAACTCTACCTACAATTGCTTAGCGCGTAAAAACCCTACCAGTTTTTTGCTTCTTCGATTGCATAGGATTCACAAAAGGACTCTCTTGAAACCACGATCATTTGTATGTCCTTCTATACCTACTTAACAATTGTTGTACTAGGTTCGGGGTAGTGGCAGGCTTAATGGTATCACCTTCAATGGTTTCATTCGTACAAGCTGAACGTTGGCCGTCAATCAAAACATTCATATCAGCCTATAACATTGACAAATAAATCTGATTATTTAATGCACATATCTTCCTATAACATGATGTTTTCAAAATAAAATGGAGTTTATTTCATCCAACCTGTGACAGTGCATACTGAAAAGTAGCAGCAAATGATTTGAACCATCCATGCAGCTCATGCTTTAAATTTTGTGTTTCTTTGATGAACTGTTGCCTAACAAGGCTCAATTTTGTACACATCAACTCTTCATGCCAATCGAGTCTATTTTGCATATCAAGTCGCATAACCTCAAAGCTCTTGACAATGTTATCAAGCATTGATCGAATGTCATATTGGCCTTGCGATGACTGTGAATAAAATTATATACACATAAATTATTGAACCGTATACAAAAATTTTGCCGAGGTGTTAAAAGCATATCTATGCATAAGCATCATATCGTACTTGGTCTTTCATGTTGACTATGGTCACGTATGGAAGTGTTGTAAATCCCATCGTTATCCTCATAATGCGATGGCTATAAATAAACACATGCATAAATTATGCTAAAAATAATCAAGTCTATTATTTTGTAATATTACTTAAAAATATATAACACATCATACCCCATTTTCTTGTTGGACGGTAACAAAAGTGTAAGTGTGGTAAACCCGATCTGGGAACTCATCAGGCAAAGGCTATAAACAAAACAAATGTAATTAGATTAAGTAAGAACGGAGATATATTCTCTCACAAAAAATTTAAGTATATTATACTGCAAATGGTGAATTAATTCCATCTTCGTCTCGTGCAATGAAGGTGGGATTTGTGTCCAAATCATTGGTAGTATACTCATTGCCAACATTATGGCCACCACATCCGTTATTGCCACCATTTCCATCATCGTCACCACCTCCGTCATTACCGTCACCTCCATCATCGGCAGCATCCTCATCAATGTAAGAATAGATTGGTACCTCCCCTACGTAAACTCTTATTACTTGCTTAATAGGCAATAGCTGGACGACATATGGCATAGCTTCTTCTTCAGGCGAAGGTGACAAAACTTTATTCACTAATTGCTGCATCAAAGATAAGAAAGTTCGTTATTTTTTAGTAAAGACCTAATTATTTTGAAAACATGCATTTATTAACTTATGACTAACATTTTCCATTTGAAACAAAATGTTGTTTAGTGCCATATATGGGGATTACCTTGAATATCCACATCTACAAAATTGAAAAAAAAAAAATTAATCAAAAACATTACAATTGATAAGTACTTAGTTGAATTGCACTTGTCGTACCTGAAATATGATAGGACAACCCACTAAGTTATAACGGTCAACTGTATGTTTTAGGTTAACAGCATGCAACGTCTTGAATTTTTTAGCCCTTCTAATCAAAATTCTTGAAAGAGATTTAAAGGTGAGAGCCCATGCAATTGTCCCCTATGGATATTTGTTGAATGTACGTAAATCGTCTACCAATTGCATAACAACTGGGTCAACCTTACTATGAGTATCCCTTACAAATAAAAATCGCTCAACAAAAAATATCAATGCTAATTTTACTGCATCTACGTCGTTGATATCTTGAAAATCAATATTGTTTATAAAAGCATCTAACTATTTTTGTGTTATATTCGGATTTTTGTTAAAATACCTATCACGCAATCGATATTTCTTTATATTGTTTTCGCTCTTTCTTTTATGTGGGTAGTGGCCGAAATTTAACCCAGTTAACAATCCGAACTCTATCTTTGAGAAACGAATTAACTAATCGAAAACTAAAACCCATATCTGATTCTCAAAATCACCCCCCGTTATGTGAACTTCTCTAAGAAGCATGTTGTGAACAAACTGTCCTGCAAATATAATTAGTCGTAATTCCAAAAATCTCTCAAAACATGTCTTGCTAAACAAGTTCAACTGTGATTCAGTTAATTTCTCACGTATTATATCTATAGCCCACAAGTGGGACAAACATGAGACCCACACTTGAAAAAAATCCTCTCTGTCTATCTTCAACCTTATACTAACATGACTTACTTCACCACTTTAACCTTCCATTGATCTGTCCAAATTTAAAAGGTAAACATATATTTTGTTATTCAAGAACAGAAACAATACATTGTAATAGTAATCTTGTTTAAAAGGAATTCCTAAGTAAAAGAGACGGGAGGCTAAGTTCATGACTGATATCATTTTCTAAATGGTATTTTCTAAACTTATTTCTAAAAATAAAATAGTGTTTTACATTTTAAGAGTAATATGTCTATTAATCCTAATAGTGGTATCAGCCCAGTTCGATGTAGGCTAAATATACAAGTCTTGCTATCAACTCTATTACCAACAACTGATCAGAATAATAATAATACAAACATCACCAGAGAAAACCGAACTGTGACAATACTAAACAATGCTTCCTTATGGGTTTGGATTTGTAAAACATACAGCAAATGGCTCCCTCACAACTTCGTCACTTTTATACTTCCCCTCTATTTTCTCAGCAACCAAACAGAGCAACAAATAGTCAAACTCCCTATGTGGTTGCAGAAAAAACTTTCGTAAAAAGATAAAAACAAAGATGAAAATCATAAATACCAAAAAACATACAAAACTATAAACCAACCACAAAGAGAAAATAAAATAGGAAATAACATTATCCACATATTTATTTTCGTTTCCTTTCTACAACACTTTCTATACAACCAAACACATCACATATTGCTTTTAGAACACACAAATTCAAATGAAAAAATAATCAAAATAGAGGAATCAAAACAGAAGATGATACGACGCTGCCCGAAAAAAAAAAAGCAAGCAGAAAAAGAAAGCGAACGAGTTTCTAATTTTAATTTCATTTCGTTTCTACTACATTTTCTCCATTGCCAAACAAGAATAATACACATCTAGCACTATCTAAACACACAAACACTACTCATAAATAACTTTAAACTTCGTACCTCATATAAATCCAAAGAAAAAAGAACAATCGAGGCTCGAAACAGAGTGCAGAAAAGACAATGTCGCTAGAGAATCGGAGTGACAGCTTTTGAATATGACAACATTAAAGAAATTTGAGGAGAATGGGAGTGACAGCTTTCGAAGTGGCGAAATGCTCTGGTGTTGTCTATTATGTTGGATTTTTTATTTTGGGTTTTTGTGTTAAAAAGAGGAAAAAGGTATTTCCGTCCAAATTTTGTATTTTTGGTTAAGATTAAGTTTAATTTTTATCTTTGGTTATAAATAATTAGAGGCTTGGTAAATAGGCTATTTTATAAATAAAAAAAAAACCCAAATCTTGGAGAATTATAAGAAATTATGGCAACTCTTATTTAGTCAATCTTCAAGAAATAACTACTTGTTTCTTTGAATTAAATATGCAAATTCCTGACGACATATCATTCAAAATTGTTTTTGTTTTTATATCCATCCATTCTCATAAACAATTACTTATACTTATTCAAACAACCTCATTATTTGCTTGCTTTACGTATTCTAATTATATTCTCTTCTTTAAAAAATATACATGTATATATATACCTTTTTAATTATATTACGTGCATTTTACATTAAACGGAAATTGTTTACATTAGTAGACTAAACGTGTGAGAATTAGTCAATGACAGCATCTCAACCCTGTATCATATCATATGCTATATAAATAAATAAATGGCCATCAAGTTGATTTATTCAGCTATGAAATGAAAAAGTCTAGGTCAAACTATTCAGTCCAATTCACCAATTTTTTTTTTCACTAAATTAAAGTCTTATTTGATACTAAATTAAGGTGTTGTGCTATTAAAATCATAATTGTTTAAGATAAAAACACTGCATACCAAATGAGGAACAGGGTGGGATGTGATGGGATGGGGAGTACAAAATTAATCCCATCCCATTTTAAGTCTATATCTAATTATTAATAATTAAATGTAAAATTATCATAATTCAACACTAAATTGTAGAGTAATATATTAATTTGAATGGTTGGGTTATCATTTTGTATGATGTGGGGAAATGATGAAAGCTTTATGCTTGCTTATAAAGAAAGTTACTTCCTTGGTTGGAGAATAGTAGGATTGGGTTGGGACACCCATGACACAAATGAAGATTTTTATCTTATATGAAATAATGAAAACCCTAGTGTTGGTGTTGGCGTTGGTGGTGGATGACACTTTGTGATGTTATATGTTTTCTTTTTGCAACTATTTTTGCCGTACATACATATTTCCCATATTTAATTTATAATTTTCATAAAGTAATAATTATATAAGTGAGTATGTATGTGAACAGTTTTACTTATTGTGCACACTTAACTTATATTGGTTTCAACTTATTAATATTTTGTGCTTTAAATCGTTAGTGCATTTACATTATATTAAAGAAAGAAAAAAAGAAAGAAAGATTAAGGTAGAAGAATTGAATAGAATAGAATAGAATAGCAGAAGGTGGACATATGCATTGGCATTGGCATTGGCAACCAATTCCACTGGCAATTTGGGCCACTTTCGCTACATATTATTAAAAAATTATTCACAAACCATTTTGTATAAGGAATTACTAGCTATAAGGAATTTCAGTGATAAAATAACAAATGTTGGGCCAGGCCAGCCCTCGTTGCACAATTTTAATAAATAATTGGAGAAGTCTTCTCTTTTATAGCAACAGAAGATTCATAAATTCATTGACAAATACTGACAGGCAGGCAGCATACAAAGTATTCCTTTGACTTTCTCCTCTCCTCTCCTCTCCTCTCCTCTAATTAAATTCACTCATTTTCAACTTTTACGCTGAGGTTCCTAAATGCAAAAGTGAGTGAAGTAAGTCGTTTTTCTAGGCTGGCTGGCTGGCCGGCCCGTCACCAAGTGCTTCATCTTGTTAGTGTTTTTGCGGTAAAGGGCTTTTGATCTGTAGCCTTTCGGAAAAAGCATCTGGCAACATTATTTAAGAGAGAGGTTTTTCTTTAGGAAGCAGTCAAGTTAAAGAGCGCCAATGCATGTATGTTTAAACCAAACACCACAATAAAATAGATGAGTTTGCGGTGCTTCTGCATTGCCAAAAGCACTTTCAAATGCATTCTGAAGCTTTAGAATTATGCTTGCAATCTTATCAATCAATTTGTTGTTCCAAATAAATTAGGCAAACTGGCCAGCAATTGAGTCAAGAAATCCACTCTTCATTCCTAACTTTTCCATGTAACTTAAAACTTGCCAACCACCCACAATTTTTTTTTAACTAAAAACAGACATTTGATTGAAATCAGCATCAGAATAAAAGCTTAGTACAGAGATCAAAAGAACAGAATATGAGTTCCAACTGACTATAACGAAGCTCAAAAAGATTTCCAAAATTTTGCAATTTATCATCATCACAAGAAATGGAATGCTAGCAGATTCTTCATTTTTTTTTTTACTCAAATACAGATTCATTCCTGATCATCAATATCAAAAGTACAAAGGCTTGACCAAATTACATCAACTAAAATCATTCCATGTTGACATGCCGTGGCACAATTGAAACTGGATCATTTATCTGAAATGACATGTAAGAAATTGATAATAAGAAAAATTTCAGATAGATGACCAAAATGCTATCAAATATGAACCATCATAATATAGAAAAAAATTCAGAACTTTTATTTATACATGATTGAGAACCAATGTTTTCGTTAAGCACAAGACAGACAATGAATGATAAAACTTACAATGTTCAGTATAACACATTTTGTTTCTCCAGATAGATTCCTTTCTCTCCTCCGTGTCAGAGCAGCAAAATCTGTGAATCCAGGTATGTGGGTGAATATGTACAACAGGATCACTGCAAAACATCAATTTACAGAGGAGCCAACAGCAGCAGTCAAGGAGAAATATCCCCAGCTGTACAACCAAACCCACAATTACATGAGAATGCTAGATGTTGATATCAATGTTGTCAAGCCAAGAAACTATCTGCTGAGTTGTAGGCCTCACTTTAGGGGATTCACTTAAGCACAAGCATGCAATGTCGAGAACCCGCAACATTTTCTTATCGTGCTGCTTGTCAAAAATGAAAGGATCTAACACCTCACTTTCAATATTTTCTTTCTTCATTCTTATCACCCATGATATCAAGTCTCTGGATCTCTTTGGATTACAAATATCCATAGGCCTTTTCCCTGTGAGAAGTTCCAAAAGCAAACCCCAAAACTATACACGTCCCCCTTATAAGTAGAAACAGAGGCTTGGCCATATTCAGGAGGGATATAGCCTAGCGTGCCGACAATGAGATATTCCTGCTGATGAGGCTAGGTAAACCAGTTATATTTTTCGGAATCTCCCCTGTAAAGGTGTTGCTTGATAAGTCCAAGTAAAAGAGATCCTGATAACTGCCCAACCAGAACAGAATTGTGCCACCCAACCGATACTGCAATTTGGGGCAAGCACTCAACCATTGGGGTATAGAACCTGTAAGATGACAACTTGCAATAACAAGAAATTTTAAATTTTCAAAATGCAGACTGGGATCGGCAGGCAATTCTTCATTTGGGAAATTCAAGGTAAGGACTAGAGTTGTTAGCTTCCTGCAAATCTTTATCATTGGTGTCAGCTTCCTCCTTTTCAGGATCATCCTCTCCACCGCTATGCGCTCACAGCAAAATTATGAACGTGAGGATAAGAAGAAAAGCCATCCCAAATATGATCCCAATAACCATAACTCTGTTTCTTCTTGATTTTTTTGGTGACTCAACAGGCACTTGGTCAATTTCTCTATCAACTTTCTGACAGGGAGGTCGATGCTCGCCACAAAGATTATTTCCTTTGAAGCTTGAATTTGAAAAAGTCTGAAACTGGCCTCTCAAATATGATCCCAATAACCATCCCAAATATGATCCCAATAACCATTCCTACGACCATAACTTTGTTTCTTCTTGATTTTTTTGGTGACTCAACAGGCACATGGTCAATTTCTCCATCAACTTTCTGACAGGGAGATTGAAGCTCACCACAAAGATTATTTCCTTCGAAGCTTGAATTTGGAAAAGTCTGAAACTGGCCTCCCAAAGGGATCTTCCCAAAGAGTTGATTGTAGGCAACACTAAACTTGGACAGAAAGCTGAGTTTTTGTAATGAAGGAGGTATGGCCCCTGATAGATTGTTATGGGAAAAATCTAGATTCTCCAAGCTTGTCATCCCGGATAATTCACTCAGAATTGGTCCAGATAAATTATTATATTTCAAATCCAACACATGGAGCTTTTTCAGATTCCCAAACTCCGGCCAGATTGACCCATTAAGAAAGTTATGGCTAAGGTCAATAGTTGGAGGAAAGCTAAAAATTTGATTATACTGCAATGCTGCTGCACTTTCATTCCTTTTCTTGAAAAAGGGGAAATCTGGGGAAGGCTCCTCCAATGAGATATTCCTGCTGATGAGGCTAGGTAAACCAGTTATATTTTTCGGAATCTCCCCTGTAAAGGTATTGCTCGATAAGTCCAAGTAAAAGAGATCCTGAAAACTGCCAAACCAGACCGGAATTGTGCCACCCAACTGATTCCAAGATAAATCCAACAACTGCAATTTCGGGCAAGCAATCAACCACTGGGGTATAGAACCCGTAAGACGACAA
>JAXCLQ010000009.1:15209332-15226674 GCA_035584115.1 Cedrela odorata | reverse complement strand
TTTTGTGAATTATTTTACAAAAATTATTTATAAATTATTTATATATTTGTTGACCTTTTTTTATTTATTATATATATTAAAATAAAATTTAAAAAATATAAAAAATGTGGGGCCCACCCACCCAGGTGTGTGGGCCCCACCTTTTTTTAATTTTTTAAATTATCTTTAAATCAATTAAATTAATAAAGTAAATTTTTTAAAAGAAACAAATATTTTTTAAACTTTTTTTTCAACTTTTTTGATATTTTTTTGGTGGTAATTTTTTTAAAAAATAAATATTTCAATTGTAATTTCAAAAAAACAAATGTAAAAAGTTAACTATTGTTTTTATTTCATTTCGTTAGCTAAATAATTAACATATATATTTTTTGTTTAAATTTAATTAAAAATTATTATTTTAAATTTCTTTTCATTTAATTTCTTTATTTTTAAAATTTACATAATAAATATATTATATTTGAAAATATTTTCTTTTTACAAAAATTTCTAGTAAGTAAATAAATTTTATTTTTTAAATTTTTACAATAATTGTAATATATTTACATAATAAATATATTATATTTGAAAATATTTTCTTTTTAAAAAAAATTATAGTCAGTAAATTTTATTTTGTGAAATTTTAATTAAGCTGTAAAATGAAAAATAAAGAAATTAAAATTATATATATATATATATATACAAAATGCAGGTACTATAGATTTAGGGTGTGGTAATTTAGGGTTTGAAAATTTGAGGATTATATACTGTAGCGCAAGAACTGTAGCGGAGTTACTGTAGCATGTTTTTGGTCCCGAAGGTAAAATCATCTAAATGATCTGAAATTGGACCGATTGGTAAAGCTGAATTAGGGTTGGTCATATTAGTAAACTGGGGGTCTGAAAAAATGTTATTTTTGAAATTTTTCCATTCTATTTATGGAAAGTAAAATTACACTTTTTTTTTCTTTTATGGGTCCATACCATTTGGCTGTACATGATATGATATGAGATTTTTGTAATTTTAGTAAATGTATTGAAAGTGCCATTCATTTCATTCCCATCTCAATATGTTTGTTTTTGTTAGCAATAGCCGTGAGTTTAATTTTGCCCTACACCTCACAACCAAAGCCAATTCAAACTGCACTTTAAATATAGAGGTTTTTTTTTTTTTCATAATTACAGTCTCAGTTTAATTTTCTTCATAATTTTGGCTAAATGTGTCATATATGGACAATATAGCCCCTGGGGGAAAACACTTTTGTTCTTCAATCCAAATAAAAGAGAGAAAAAAAAGTTGTAAAATTCCAAACTCATTTGATTTTCAATCCAAGCTCTTAATCTTAAAAAACTTATTAGGAAAATGTCATTGCAATAAATTTTGGAAGAGATTTTAAACTCTCAATTTATATGATGAATTTTTTATTTAGATTACAGTGTATTTATTGATATTTTTCTTCCATTATTAGAGCAATGTAATGATAATGAGCTATGTAAATACATTATTGATGTGAAAATGCATGAAGAACATACTGAAAAAGCAAATCCATATTCAAATTTGGTGAATTTGCAAAATTTTTGAGGTTAAAGATGAATTGTTGTTAGATTATCTCATTTATTTAGAAATGTCAATGGATTATAATATATTTTTAATCTTCTCTCAACGAATTTTATTTAGAGAATTTGAAATTACACTACAATCCCTCGATATTTTCTAAATTGTCGAGAGAATATGAAATTACACTACATTCCATTTACAATTTAGAAAACGTTAAAGGATTACATTGCAATTTCACATTCCCTCGATGAAATTCGTTAAAGGATTAGTGAGAGCAACAATCCCTCAACGTTTTAAACATAATCAAATTTTGCTAATTTTTTATGCTTTTTCACCAATATTAGTTCTTTTTGCTTTTGATACAGATGATATGAATTTATTTGATGATTATCTTTGAGGATCATGGAAAATTTCATCAGATGATAGTGAGTTATATAGCGGTGATCGAATATTCGGTTGAATAATTCAGAGGAATATAAAGTATCAAGAACTTGTGAACGAGTTGTTTTCATTAGTAAGGATAAATTCATGTAAGTTCAGCATTAACATGAGAGTAATGTACAGACATTGCTAGCCTTCATCTTTTCTCCATCCTTGGCCATATGACATAGAAAGTGAAAGAGAAGTTAATTTTTTTGTTGGGATAAATTAACATGTTTCACATTTGGGAGGTTTACACCGCTGTTGGTAATATTTGATCATTAAGTTTCAGTACAAGCAGCACAACCACCCATTATACAAGTTTCAAAAGTTATTGTTTCTCAACTACATAGAAATTTAACTAATTCGTTTATTTCTTTAATCGATAGTAATTAAGCCAATGCCCTAGTTTATGTCCTTGTTGTACATGCGTCATACTCTCTCATTTGGTATAATGAAGATCATTCTCACGATTACTATGATCAAAATACTAAACAAAACACTAACTTTATATACAAACAATGTACACATGGGATTAGTAATGTTTCAAAAGACGAATTCAATCATAGTTGATGTGACAATCAAGTTTACGTATACCAATCACATCTCAATGTCACAAGAAACTCTTTAACATATGACGAAACAAGTCCATCTTTGTACAACCCGTTGCAATTATTGCCTCTAATTTTTTCACCGCTTACTTTTCTACCAAAAGAGTTCTCCAGTTCTAACGATGGTCAAGTAGTAGTTGAAAAACTATATGCTAACAAAGAGAAATTACCTTGAGATTTGAGATTGCTTACAATGAAAAAGAACTTACAATTCAAGATTTATAGGTTGACATCTCATCACTTCAAGGCAAAATGTGTGGATGATAGGTGTAAATGGCGAGTTCGTGCGACATTGATGTAACAAAACACATATTTTCAAGTATAAAAAATTTACAAGAAACATATGTTTTTCAGAGTAACTTTTAGAAGGGAATCACAAGCCAATTCGTGCTTTATTGGTGAACATAGTAAAGATAAATTCTCAAGTTACATCAGGGTATAAACACCTAAAAATATTTAAGACAACATTCAGGGCGACTATGGTGTGTTAGTGTCATACATTAAGGTTTGGGCTGCCAAGAAAGTTGCAATTACGTTGGTATCTAGAGACCTTATAGATTTATATAACTTATTGCCATTGTATTATCATGTTCTGGAGCCCTCGAATAGTGGTACTATTATGCATATACAGAAGAATGTTAATAACCATTTTATGTACTTTTTATTGTGATTGAAGGTTGTATCAATTAGCTTCGTTCATCAATCAGACAATTAGTTACAGTCAACGATAATTTTTTAAAAGAAAAATACCATGGCACGTTGTTTGTGGCAGCTTGTAAGGATGACAATGATCAAATATTTTCATTGGCTTTTGGAATTAAGGATAATAAAAATGATGATTCATTAAAGTGGTTTATGCAAAAACTTTGATGTGTGATAGGAAATGTGAAAGACTTGGTATTTATTTCTGATTGACACACAAGTATTGAGAAATTGATACTTGTGGATTCCTTATCAAGAAATTACGACCGTTTAACGATCCGTGCGAAAAAACTTCCAAAAAATTATTTTCAAATATATATGCAATCTTTAATATTTTAAAACATTTTAAAACAAAAATCAATAAAGGTTAGGAAATTATACCCAAAACTTGATTTTCGGATTAACTATTCGTCTCCAAATAGTCTCCAAACATATCCATATGCCGGATTAATGATGATGGTTCTAGATATATGTTTGGAGACTTGAAACAAAGTTTATTAGCTTCAATAAGCTAAGTATAATTTTTTTATACTTAGAAAAATTTCTCCTTACTAATATAAAATGTAAGAAACATATAAAACATATTCTATCTTTTTCTTTTTTCTCTTTTCTCACTTGTGTTTTGTTGAAAGTAAAATTTCTCAAACTCATTCAAAATGGCCATTGAAAATTCAAATTATTCACTCCACTTATTTTTGTTTTCTTTTAACTAAGATAACACTTACACTCATTGGTGGATTCCAAAATCTATTCAAAATTAATTGATATTATCTAATATTAATTAAATTAATAAATACTCATTGGCAAATTCAAAATTCATCCAAAATCAATTAATACAAATTAATTTATATTATCCAATATTAATTAAATTAATAAATATTCATTTGTGAATTCTAAAATTCATCCAAAATTAATTAATACAAATTAATTGATATTATCCAATATTAATGAATTTTTTTAATTAATATAAATTAATTAATATTAATCAAATTAATAAATAGATTTCAAAATTCATTCAAAATCAATTAATACAAATTAATTGATATTATCCAATATTAATGAATTTCTTTAATTAATAAAATAAAGAAATGATCTTGGCCATCAATTTGGTGATAGATGAATAAGAATTCAATAAGATCTTAACACTTGGCAACATATAATTCATCCAATTATCAAATGTTAATTGTTGGCCCAATTGGCAACACTCAATAGGGGGGTGAATTGGGTTTTTATAAATTTAGAATCTTAAAATAAGTGCAATACAATACAATAAATAAAATAGTTGTCAGCCCCGACCATGGGATCAACTTGTAACAATTGCCACAGACTCTCGTGATACACCCTATACCTAAAATGCATTAAGATATCATGTAAGGCTTATCTGTAAATATCCAAAACCTAAATACAGTTCATAATAACAAATTCTCATCCAAGGGATCATTAATATCAAATAATTGATCTCCGTGATCAATTCATCCACATTACATATAAAACTGTTATAAAATCAATATAATGAAAATCATTCTCAGTTAAGTTGAACTTACCTAAATATTTACATAAACTATTTGGTTTACAAATACATCACAAGAAACCAAATGAAAATATCTAGTTGGACATAACCTACAGGTGAGTCAAGAAGACAACCTACCTAAAGCGTCGTATGCTCTCTACCACTAACACATGCCCGGCGAGAATTAACGCTCCTAACCTGAAAGCTGTAATTATGAGGAGTAAGTATACAACTATACTCATTGAGTAAATACATACATACAAATATACATACATGCTACACTTTCAAATCATGATATTGGGATTTCATTTATCACATGCTCTAAAATATATATATACCTTTCATTTACAACAATTGAATAATAAAACAATTCATAGATCTGCATTCATTTAAAACACCTAAAACAGACTACCAAACTTTCTCATCCGCTACTTTGTCCTAGACAACGTCGAAAACCATCAGTGAACTTTTTTCGTGCATAAAATCACATGCAATAGGCATTTATAAAACTAAAACTGTTATTATTCTTTATAAATCATTTATTTCTCGCAAAGCATGCAATTAGAAAATAACGCTCATCTCACTGATGTTGGCCTCGAGTTATCACCTAGTGATAGAGTGACTGTCTTCGATATCCGTCAATTCCATGAGATCCCTATAAATCCGCTAAGACTTTCCATAGTGTTTCTATATCAGCACTTACGTGCATGACACATAGTGGGCTTGCCATGGCTTTTTCCCCCTTATACTAGCCCCACTGCAGCCGACTCACCTATACAGTTTCTCATAGGTCTATCCATAGACTACCTCCCTGTATATACAGTAAATAAAATAAACCCAAAGGCCATATAATAAATCCGGCCTAACCGGCCATATCACTAATATACATGCATTTCTCAAAACAATCATTTTTACACAATGATTTTTAAAACAGTTTAATAAAACAAGCCTCCCCGGCCATCACAGCATGAATAACTAAACAATTTTATCAACAACAGACCACATAAAACTATACATCCCAATATCAATATGAAGTATACAGAAAGCATTCAAATCAAATTCCAGTTTATATTTCAAAATACGGATTTAACACACAAGTGTACATATAAATATTACATACATTTTATTTACTACTCATGTATGTATAAATTTACTCACAACTAGGGGAGTATAACCACTCCTACGACGTGTCATCATGCTCAGTCGACCCTTTTTTCGGATTTTTTGAACCTATTACCACACACACACACACACATATATATATATATAATAAATTTCACAATTCCAACAAATTTAAATACAATGCGTTAAATGCAAGATTCGTGGAAAATATGTTTAAAGTTCCTTAGTTGACACATACACATTTCTCGACTTTTACTAATTAGTGCCATTTAATCGATTTTTAACAATTAAAATCCCATGGCAGTGAATGTTCTTAACTCACATTTTTGTCTATAATGTACCACATGTATTCCAAATATTATTCGATTATGCTTCTAATTATCCCAAATTATCACACATATTTAAATTTCCTACACGAAAATCAACATAAGTATTTGAGTGAACAATAACCCTAGATTTCTAATATGTTTAAAATCATGAAATCAAACTTAAAATTGTTTAATTGACTTACCTGGAACTTGTTAAAGTACTTAGAAGTTCAAAATAGTCATTTAAAATAGAAACCTTCAATTTCACATCAAAACCCTAATTTCCTTTCATGTCATTTCTTGTCCTTTTCAGTCCAAATGTAGTACCAAATCATAGAGAAGTAAACGGTAATTAATTAGGTAACAAAAATCTGCAAGAAATTCAGTAAGATTTTAAGGAATTTGGCTGAGAATTAAAGAAGAAATAAAGAAGAATTATTTTTTGGGTGAAAAAGAAATAAATACCTGAGACTTATCGAAAAAGAGAGAAACTCTTTTATTCTGATTGGAAAAATTTTGTTGATGCCCCTATTATTTTTAAAAATTCTAAAATTTACCTGAAATTTTAGAAAATCTTTATTTTACTCTTTTATTCACAAAAACAGAGTTTACAATAGTAGTATAGAGAGAAAGACAAACACAGTTTATAGTGGTTCGACCAAACTTGGCTTACGTGTACTCTTTCGGATATGGATTATCACCACCGAGGTTCTTATATCTTCTTGTTTCGTCGAGTCAAGTGAAACCCTCTACAACTCTTTTTGAAGTGAAAAACAACTGTACACTTGCTTTATCACCGGGTAAAGAATAACTCATAAGCTCTTACACTAGAGCAAATGTATTAATATGTTTATACAAACAACTCTCTCACAATAAGAAATGAAAGTTTTTACAGTAGTGAGAGAAAGTGACACTATTTAAGTTGAGAATGTTCTTTAAGAAGAATGTTTTTCAATTTGATTACAAATAATAGCTTTATTGTCCTTCACTGTGTTTATTCTATTTATATTCACTCATTTTGTGAATACCCTTATTTCCAATGGCTTGATTTCATGCATTTAATGTTGCTATAAATGCTGCAGAAGTTACCGTTGAGTTTTAATTTCAAAAGAAGTATCGATCCCTTTTTGCCATGTATCGATCTCTTTATGCGAAAATTAAATCTGAATCCCGAGCATCGATCAATTTGCCTTTTCGTATCGATCTGGTCTACTTCATAAATAATTTTTAACTCTCTGGAATTGTAACATATCGATCTTCTTATTTGAAGTATCAATCTGGTTTGTTCTATAATTATTTTACAACTCTCTAGATAAGGCATGTATCGATCTTTTCTAGCTCAAGTATTGATCTGCTCAGCCTTGTAAATATTCTGTAACTCTCTGGACAAGGCATGTATTGATCTCTTCTAGCTCAGGTATCGATTTTTCGACCTTATAAATATTCTGCAACTCTTTAGACAAGGCATATATCGATCTTTTCTAGCTCAGATATCAATCTGGTCGGCTTTGTAAATATTTGCAACTCTCTAGACAAGGTATATATCGATATCTTCTTGCTCAGATATTGATCTGGTTTAACTTAAGAATTTCATCTGAAGCTTCTGCCTTAATACATATCGATATTCTCACTTCCTGATATCGATCTGCTTCAAGAGTATTGATCTGTTCTTTGATGGTATCGATCTGTTATCTTGATGTATCGATCTCTTTACTTTTACATATCGATCCTGTTGAATTTTCAAGACACTTTCACACACGTTTGTTAAGGATTGATTACAAGCATATTTATACACAAGTTTCTTGATTTTAAAACAAGTTTAAAATAATTTTGTCATCATATGTTAACTTGACATTTACAATGATACTTAGTCATCATAAAAAAACAAATGAATATATTCAAGTCATCAATGTGATATCATCATTAATAAGATATCAAAAAGTGTAAATTAATGATTTAATAATTAATAAAACAAATATCAACTTTATCAATCTCTCACATATCCATAAATCATATTTACGGTATTACAAAAATTTACTGAAATATTTTTTGAACTTACGGGTGCTAGTATGTTATTGCCAGAAAATTTATTCTTTATATTAAAGAACAAAATTGTCTTCCGATCAACTTATCGGAGCAATTTAATTTTCATGAATACGAAATATCATTAACTGACTTAATGATATTTATTATGTCCATCGTTAACTACCAGTTAATGTGTGACCCTTTGAGTTTATCGTAAACTGGACATAAGCTGGTACAAACTATTTTACATAATTTTGGTACAACTCATTATAATCAAAGTTCCCAATGATCATAAGTGACCTCTAGTAAGATATCATGACTCACAGAACATAGGAAATGTATTTTCGGATAAACTCATATAGTTGCACTTATGTGTATTAAAGTCCTTCTATTGTCGACTCTCAATCGAGTGTATGTCATGGTGTTGTCAAACTCCTAACTAGATCATGGGATCAACAACTCAATCATATACGAAATTCACGTATTCGCAAAACTTATTTTCAAAACCACGTACTTTGACCAGAGATTTGATTTTCGCATATAACCGTTCCGCCTAGGATCTCAAGCTCAAATATTTAAGCTAGCAAATTTTATATTGATCATCACCTATCCTCATACAATAAAAAAAATGTTGTCATCAAGTTTCTTTCACCAGGCGTGGCTAGCTCAATGCAATATACACAAGTGAACGATGTGCCTCAATATGGAGAGCAGCAGTGATACCTCAGGTCAAATAACTAGTGGTACACTAGTACGGCTGTACGACGTATCATTGATTGTGGATAATTGCTTATGTGATTCTTCACATTTGGTTACGTTCTCAAACGTATTATCTATATTTATACTCTTGTGACATGAAACACCACCTAACTATTAGCATCGAATACTAACCAGTGGCAGCAACAAAATATATCTGTCATGCAATGTCATTGTCCCTAATGACATCACCTCAACCAGGAACTGATTCGGATATATTTAAATCTAAGACTTTGTACTCATATCTATAACTTTTGCGGATAGAGTCTCGCTACACAATACATCATGGGATCTCATTCTGCATTAAATATAAAATTAAAATTAGAAACTGAACAAATACAAAATGAAATAATTGTTATTTTATTAATTGCAAATAATTTTTCAACTAATTACAAAAATATATATACAAATGAGTAATATCCCTGAACAGTATGACACAATTGGTTCTAGGACATATCTCCAACAATACTTATTGTTTTTCCTGAAGTAATACAAGATATTTGTGCTTATTGCATTTCAAGAAATGTGCATGTTAAGTTTAAGACAATAAAAAAGTATGAAATTAACAAGTTCATGATGGCTATTTTGTAGTAGTGAATGCATATCATGTCAATGAATTCTATAAGCAATTATCCAAATTAAGGTACATAAGCCTTGAAGCAGCCAAGTATTTAAAGGAAAAGGTTAGTTGTCATAGTGAGTATGAGCTCTTTTCATCAGTAAAAGGTATAATATAATGAATAATAATATTATCAAATGTTTAAATGCGAATCTACGACATGCATGTTCTCTGCCCATTACCTCTTTGGTCAAATATTTGAGAAGTTTGTTATGGAAATGGTTCTAGAGAGGAAAAAATTAACAAACGAATAGATGCCGCAAGAAATATGTCAGTTTATCCCATGAATCAGTATGAATTCAAGTGAAGGATGGAGACAAAGGTAGTATAGTTAACTTAAACATCAAAACTTGTTCCTATAGAAAGTTTGATTTAGATTAACTTTCATTTGCTCATGCACTTGCGGCCTACGTACATGATCGGTTTCAACATCCATTTGTTCATGATACTACACTATTGTAGCGTTTATTGCTACTTATGCAGATCATATCCATCTTATTGGCTATCAATCAGATTAGGTGGTTCCGAATGACCTGCGTTCATCAATTTTACTACCACTTATCCAATATCCAGAATTAGGTTGGCGCAGGATATAACAAAGATCATTCACTGGAGAGAAAGTGTTCTTCTCGTTACAATCAATACATACATAATCAACAAACTTCTAAGAATTAAGCGCCACTACTTACGAATTAAACTAATGATTCTAATGCGTAATTAAGGTGTACTTAAATAATTTTGTATTTTTTTATTAATTCTAATGTGTAATCATGTATATGGATTTGTATTTGTATTTAAATTATCAAAATGATTATGTACATTGATTTTATTTACTTAAATGTATGATTGAGTTAAGGTATTTAATTATTTATGCATATATTAATTATGTATTTACTTGAATGCATGATTCAGCTAAAGATAGTTGAAATTTAACTTATAGGTTAATCATCACATTATTCTGTATGCAAAATTTAATTTTGTCTAAAACGTTAAGGGATTGTTACTTTTACTAGTCTCTCAACGAATTTCGTAGAGAGAATTAAAATTGCACTTTAATTCTGCAACAATTTTTAAATCGTCGAGAAAATTTAATATAATTCCATATTCCCTCAACGATTTAGAAATTATCGAAGGATTATAGTGCAATTTTGTCGAGGGAAGATGAAAATGCATTATAATCCCTCAATGATTTCTAAATCGTCAAGAGAATCTGTCAGTTCATTGAAAGAGGATACCATTCATCTTCAATCTCGTAAATTTTGCAAATTCATCTTTAATCTCAAAAATTTTGCAAATTTATCATATTTACCCACAATAATACATTTTCATTATGTTATTCAACCATTTTTATATACAAATTCACCGTATATTGATTGAATTTGTATTTTTTTTTCTTCTCTTTTCTCTTTTTTTATCTCTTTCTTCTCATTCTCTTCTTTTTCTTTATTTGTTATTTTACTTAAACAAAATACCAAAAGTGTGTCTAGGGGTAATATCATACAAATATGACACATTTGGCCAAGATTTTGAAAAAAAAAATAGTCTAGGGCTAAAATTATGAATGGGCCTCAAATTTGGACCATTATAAATAAAACCTTAAATATATCAAGAATTTAAAACACATATTTGTGTTTTTTAATTCATAATATTTATATGATAAAGTTATTAATTATTAAGTATAAGTGACTATGTATGTGAACACTTACCTTGCATCAGTTTCAACTTATAACATTTTGTGCTTTAAATTATCATTGTACTAACATACATATAAAAAAGAAAGAAAGAAAGAAAGAAAGATTAAGGTAGAAGAATTGAATTGGATATAATAGTAGAAGGTGGGCATTGGCAACGGCAATGGGCATGGCAACCAATTCCACATCATGTTTGGGTGAGTTGATCCGCCACTTTTGCTACGTATTTATTAAAAGATTATCTTGCATATCTCCCTCCACTTCTTATTATATTATCAATTAAATTAAGCTAAATAAATTAAAATGCATACAAATTGCTCTTTAATCCTTTCTTTTTAGGACAATTTCTATTTTTCTTCACAAACAAGCCATATGGATGGTCTATGTTCATATCTGTGACTAACACTTCAATCTTCATCTTCAACTTCTTCATCTAACAAGAATTTCTTTTTAGTTTTTCACCCAATTGACCAGGAATTTATTAGCTTTATTTATTTATTTAAGGCTTAAGCAAAGCAAGTCCCATTTACGTTGCATTGTATTTCACATTTACTCACACTCAACAAAACAGAATATTCAACTCTTTTGCTCAACTATTCTCTTTTCTGTCATTTCCCTATTATTTTATTTTTAATGTTAAGGGGTTTCAGTGATTGTATTTTTATTTCTATTTTTTCACTTGCATCATATTTTGACAAACCTCAACTGGGTTTCTGCAAAATTCTCCATTTTTTATTTTATTTTATGAATTTGACTTTCTTATAGACATGACATGGCATGACATTCATCAAATTGTTGAGAATTTGTACTGGCGTTCACATATATTGTGCTAACATTGCCTTCAATAAAATAAAAACAAATAGCAGGCAAGACCAGGCCAGGCCGGCCATAGTTGCACAATTTCAATAAATAATTTTTTAAAAAAAGAAAATCATAATCAAGTTGGAGGCTGAAGTCTTCGCTTTTCTAGTAATAGAAGATCCATGAATTCATTGACAAGTATTGGCAGGCGGCATACAAATATTGACTTACAAATTGCTTTGACTTTTGCTCTGCTCAAGGATGTTGACTATTCAATTCACTCAGATGCGGATCTTGTTCTTTAGCTTTTAGTTGCAACAATATCTGACTATTTCATATTGGTTTGGTGCTCCATTCACTCATTCATTTTCAACTCTTATGCTGAGAATTCTAAATGCTGATTAATTTATTTGTTTCTGATGTAAGCAGAACATTACAGTGCGATCACACTTAGCCTTTTGTTTAGGATTGTAGCAATTCTATTGTATTTTAAAAATAAAATTATAAAAGATTAATCTCATAGTAATTGTGACTTAAAAGTTATCACACATCACTACTAAACAAAATTTTAACTGAATGGTAAAACTCAATTTCAAGCATAATAGCTTTTGAACTTTGGGTAGATGAAAGTAGAAATCATCAGACTAGTTGTATATACAATCATGAATTAAAAATCACCATACCTTAATTTTAAAAATACCATTAAAAAAACTTAAAAACAATTATCCAATGATGCACTTCTCACAAAATTGAATTCAAAGGCACACGTAAATGTGAGTGAAGTAAGTCGTTTTCTAGGCTGCCATGTTACCAAGTGCTTCTTCTAGTTAGCGTTTTTGTGGGAAAGGGCTTCCACAGTGCCAAAGGCACTCTCAAATGCATTCTGGAGCTTTAGTGTTATGCTTGCAATCATGTCAATCAATGGTTGTTAAAACATAAATTAGGCAAACTTGCCAGCAATTGGTCAAGAAATCCACTCATTCATTCATAACTTTCCATGTAACTTGCCAACAATCCAACCCAAAAATCTTTTAGTAAGGACACAGAGATTTGGATGAAACCAGAATCAATCTTCTGTACCAAGGATCTAGGTGAAAACAGTGGAAATCAATAAGTTGTCGTTGGTTGGGAATGTCACGCTAGTAGATCTTTCATAGTTTTCTACTCAAATATTGCTTCATTTCTTACCATCAATATATAAACCAGAAAGGCTTGGCCAAATTACATCAACTAACACAAAGTCATTCCAAATTGACATGCTGTGGCACAATTGAAACTGGATCATTTGACAGAAATGACATATAAGAAAATTGATAATAAGAAAATTTTCAGAGAGGTGATCGTAAATGCTATCAAATATGAACCACCATAATATAGAAAAAAAATCAGAAGTTTTATTTTATATATGTTTGAGAACCAATGTTTTCTTTAAACACAAGACGAAACAAATTTGATTAAGACTTTAACAATGTTCAGTATAACAAGTTTTGTTTCTCCAGTTAGATTCCTTTCTCTCCTCCATGTCAGAGCAGCAAATTCTAGTCCAGGTATGCGGATGAATATTTACAAGAAAACATCAATTTACAGAGGAGCCAACGGCAGCAGTTGAGGAGAAATATCCCCAGCTGCACACCATAAGTTTCCCACAATTACACGAGAAAGCTAGATGTTGATGTTGTCAAGCCAAGAAACTAGCTGCTGAGTTGTAGGCCTCACTTTAGGGGAGTCACTTAAGCACAGGCATGCAATGTCGAGAACCCACAACATTTCCTTATTGTGCTGCTTGTCAAAGATGAAAGGATCTAACACCTCACCTTCCCTATTTTCTTTCTTCATTCTCATCACCCATGATATCAAATCTCTGGATCCCTTTGGCATACACATATCCATTGGCCTTCTCCCCGTGAGAAGTTCCAAAAGGACAACCCCGAAACTATACACGTCCCCCTTGTAAGTAGCAACAGTGGCTTGGCCATATTCAGGAGGAATATAGCCTAGCGTCCCGACAAGATCAGTAGTAACATGTGTATCATAGGGAAGTATAAGCCTAGCAAGACCAAAATCGGCCAAGTGGGCTTCAAAATTCTCATCTAAAAGGATATTACTCGACTTAATGTCGCGATGAAGGATATGAGGCTCACATGACTGGTGCAAATAAGCAAGTCCCCTTGCCGCCCCTTGAGCAATACGAAGCCTCGTATTCCAATCAAGTGAGGATGGTCCATCAAGTTTCTCATGTAACCAATAATCCAAGCTACCATTTTCCATGTAAGAATATATTAAGAGCCTGTCATTTTTATGCATACAGTATCCTTGAAGATGGACAAGGTTCAGATGCTGGGCTCTTGAAAGGGCTTCAACTTCAGCACAGAATTCCCTATCCATCTGACCACATTCACCAGAGAGCCGTTTGATAGCAACCTTACTACCATTGGGGAGAGTGGCTCTGTAAACCATACCAAAACCTCCACAGCCTATGATATTTGCTTGGTCAAAATTGTTGGTAGATTTCAAAACGTCTTCAATGGAGATCTCTTTCTCCTTATTATGAAACAAAACTACTAATTTTGACTCAAGTTCTTCCAAATCTTTATCATTGGCATCAGCTTCCTCCTTTTCAGGATCAACCTCTCCATGGCTTTTTGCCCACAGCAAAATTATGAACACAAGGATAAGAAGAAAAGCCGTCCCAAATATGATCCCAATAACCATTCCTATGATAATATCTTTGTTTCTTCTTGATCTTTTAGGTGATTCAACAGGCACGTGGTCAATTTCTCCATCAACTTTTTGACAAGTGGTTCGATGCTCACCGCAAAGATCATTTCCTTCAAAGCTTGAGTTTGGAAAAGTCTGAAACTGGCCTCCCAAAGGGATCTTCCCGAAGAGTTGATTGTAGGCAACACTAAACTTGGACAGAAAGCTGAGTTTTTCCAATGAAGGAGGTATGACCCCTGATAGATTGTTATGGGACAAATCTAGATTCTCCAAGCTTGTCATCCCAGATAGTTCACTCGGAATTGATCCAGATAAATTATTAAATTTCAAATCCAACACATGGAGCTTTTTCAGATTCCCAAACTCTGGCCAGACTGACCCATTAAGAAAGTTATGGCTAAGGTCAATAGTTGGAGGAAAGCTAAAAATTTGATTATACTGCAACCCTCTTGCACTTTCATTCCTTTTCATGAAAAAGGGGAAATCTGGGGAAGGCTCCTCCAATGAGATATTCCTGCTGATGAGGCTTGGTAAACCAGTTATATTTTTTGGAATCTCCCCTGTGAAGGTGTTGTTCGATAAGTCCAAGTAAAAGAGATCCTGAAAAATGCCAAACCAGACCGGAATTGTGCCACCCAACCGATTCCAAGATAAATCCAACAACTGCAATTTGGCACAACCACTCAACCATTGGGGTATAGAACCCTTGAGCCGACAACTTGCAATAACAAGAACTTTTAAATTTTCAAAATGCAGACTGGGATCGGCAGGCAATTCTTCATTAGGGAAATTCAAGGTAAGGACTAGAGTTACTAGGTTCCTGCAATGCTGTAGGACTTGGAGGGCAGATGAAAGATTAAAGATGCTGGAATTTGAGAGGGAAAGGTAAGAGAGGCTATCAAAGCTTTTGTAAGTTTCTGGGATTTGACCACTGAAATTGTTCCGGGGAAGATTGATGTTTTTCAATTGTCTACAAAGGGGAAGATTATTGGGCAGAGAACCATTAAACTTATTAGTGCCTAAATCAAGAGAGGTCAAATTAGACATAGATGAACAATTAAGATCTAAAGAACCCTCCAAGGAGTTATTCCTCAAGTTAAGCAAATTAAGCGTTGGGGAATTGGACAGTGAAGCAGGTATCCTACCGTTGAATCTATTGGAATGGGCTACAAGATATTGAAAGTTAGCTAATTTATAAAAAACATCAGGGATGTTACCTGAAAAATTATTGGATGATATATCTAAACGAACAAGGCTAGATAGATTACCAATACCAAGACTGAGCTGGCCAGAAAGTTTGTTGTCTTGAAGGCCCAAAAGACTCAACTTTTGAAGCTGAAATATATCATCAGCTATATCGCCAGTGAGGTCATTCATGCCAAGACATAGCTGTTTTAAAGAAGCACAATTGCCCAGTCCAGGTGAAAGATCACCAGAGAAATAGTTCACTGCTAAACTAATAAAAACAATTTGGGAAGAATTATCGCAAATACGAGTGGGAAGTGAACCATTTAACGAATTGGAAGAAATGTCAAGATGTTTTATTGAAGGTAAGTTGATGCTTTCAGGAAGTGGGCCGAGTAAGCCATTAGAGCTCAAGTCTAAGACCTCTAAATTATGCAAATGGAACAATGACACAGGCAGTGAACCTTTGAGGAAATTGTGAGAAAGATTGAGGAATCTAAGTTCACCCAAATTGCCTAAAGATTCAGATAATTTTCCTATTAATCTTCTTCTATCAAGAGCCAGCTTAGTTACTCTACCAGAACCTAAACTATCAGATGAAGAAGAATTGCAAGTGATGCCTACCCAGTTGCAGCAATCAGTTGATGAATTGGTCCCCCATCCCTCAATTTCAGTTTCCAAATTCTTCATGAAATCTTGCAATGCTACCAAATCCCTAGGATTGCATGTCAAGTTCTGAGAATTAAGTACCTGAGCATGGAAGCAGAACCCAACAAGAAATACAATCAACCACAAATCTTGAGAGTCCATATCAGCAATCCAAGTGTATTATCATACGCATGTAGAATCAAGAAACACCAAAACTATTCTCAGAAATCATGCTCTCTGGTCTGGTTTCAATAGTTTTAAGAACCATTTTGATGGAGAATAAAAAAGCTCATAAGAAATCAAAAAAATGGGTATTTGTTTTTGAGTTTCAGCAATTGTGAATCAGACAGAGATGCCAGATAGAGATGTATAAAAAGAGAAAAGAAAGAAAACGAAAAAACGGTAAAACGGTGGCTGGTTTGAGTTTGACTTCGACACGGTTTTATATATTTAACACAGAACCATAAAAAATATAAAAATAAAAATAAAAACCAAAGCAGTAGATTGCTTGCTTTGCTTGTCATCTAAAGGTCAATGCCCAATGCCCATAGAAACTATGAAATTTTTCGAGAGTGAGAAAAGAATGGCAAGGAAGAATAGTAGTTACTGACGACTTTAAAAGCAAAATGCGACTGGGGAGTTGTGGAGACTGGCTGTAACATTAACAGGTTCCTTGCGGGTGAGAAAATAAAA
>JAXCLQ010000009.1:15187235-15207419 GCA_035584115.1 Cedrela odorata | reverse complement strand
AAGAAGAAGAAGAAGAAGAAGAAGAAGTCATGGATTGCTTTAATACCAAGTCTTTGAAATTAGGGTGGATATATATCAGACTCATCACTGACAGAAGAAGCCCAATTTCATGCTGCCATGTGGATGTTCAAAGTAAACTATAATTAGAATCCCCCCGTCAAGAACGCACCATGCCATGACCCTTCGCTTGCCTTCCTGCCGTGTCAAATAATAGATTATTAGCTAAGCACTCACCCCTCAATTAACGCCTATTGTCGTATTTAAATTACATAAAAGCCCCTCGTATGATAGCGCAACCATCTTTTCATAAACGGAATTTACAAGGGTACGGTGATAATATGTAAGCGGAAAGTGGGGCCAAAAATATTTTCAATGGGCCGGCCCGGCTTTGAGTCTGTTCTTCTTGCCAGTTCAACTGAAATATGTTTTTTAATTTTTTAGTCATAGGTGTCTCCACGTCTTTGAACTGTTCTTGTCATTAACTTACGAGCAATAACATTTGGGTCCCTGAATTATTAACAAAATCTTAAAGTTAGGGTATAATAATTTTTAAAATAATTAAAATATTTTTTAAATATTACTATTTTATGTTATGATGATCAAAATTTAATATTGTAAAAGTGAATTAATTATTTTAATAAAAATTAAGAAAAATAATATATATATACCACCAAAATTTGATAATATTTTAGAACTACTAATTTAAAAAATACTCAATATTTGGTTAGTTTAATATGTCAATTTTGACAAAAATAAAAATAATTTAATATTATTATTTGGATAGTATTATAGTAAATATAATAAAAAAAGAATAAATTAACCAACACAAATATTTTTAAAATTTATAGTACATACTAAAAGTATTATTTTAGTCCTATATTAGGGGTGTATATATAATAGTTTAAGAAAATTAAAGACCTAGTATATATAAATTTATAATTGATATCCTTAATTGAGAAACTATAAAGTTAGGGATCTAAATGTTATTATCCCGTTCACTTGTATCTATAAAACCTTCCCGTATATTCTCCTCCATAAATCCTCTCCGATTTCATCGTGTGCACTTTTAGATTTTTTTATTCTTTTTATCTCAATTTCTTTCAAGTCTCCGTTCCCATTTCCTTATAGAAATGAGAATGGGATTGGAAATGGAAATGGAAATGAAAATGGAAATGGATTCATCAATCAACGGAGAGTTATTGCCGGCGAAAATAAACGGAAGAGTTGAACAACAGATCCTGAAAAGATTCTGCAACGAAAATATTTCCAACCCCGAGAATCTCTCCCCAAATTCAAATTCAAATATTCACGAAGGAAACAATCTCGTTCATAATAATAACAATCATGTCATTTCGGCTCCAGAAGAACTGGCAGAAATCGAAGTAGAGAAGAGAGAATCCGAGGTTGATCATCAACAATCGATGGACGACAAAACTGAAAGTGACGCAGAAATCAAAGCTGATCATGCAGCGTGGATAATACCACCACATTCAGAGCTTCCAAAGCCAGAGGTACCGCCAGGTATGTCACCTCCTCCGCCTCGCTCACCGTCACATAATTCATTCGCAATCGGAAGATATCTCCGAGAAAGAAGCAACAACTTTTCCATCGCAATCGTAAAGAGATTAAATTCTCTAAAAGAGAACATCGACAACGATGCCTGGTCTGAGACTGATTCAAATCCAGTCATCAAATCGGACGAGGTGACTCAGTTCAACATCTCTGGACTCAAAGTTATAGTGAAGCTCAAGACCGAATTACAAGAAGATCATGTTGATCAAGAGCAAGTAAAAGGACGCGTAAGCTTCTTTTCAAGATCAAACTGCAGAGACAGCACAGCTGTACGGACTTTCTTCAGGCAAAAAGGAATCAAATTCGTTGAAATTAACATCGACGTGTATCCGCAACGAGAGAAAGAGTTGATACAAAGAACTGGAAGTTCACAGGTACCAAAGATTTTCTTTAACGACAAGTTGTTCGGCGGCTTGGTGGCCTTGAACTCTCTGAGGAACAGTGGTACGTTTGATCAGCGGTTTAGGGAAATGTTAGGAAAGAAATGTTCCACTGATGCGCCCGCACCGCCGGTCTACGGTTTTGATGATCATGAGGATGAATCAATGGATGAGATGTATGGAATTATTAAGGTGTTAAGACAGAAGTTGCCTATCCAGGACCGTCTGATGAAGATGAAGATAGTCAAGAATTGCTTTTCTGGTGGTGAGATGGTGGACGTGATTATTCAGCATTTGGACTGCGGCAGGAAGAAGGTGCGTTAGTTTTAATTCCACTTTATTATTATCATCCTTTATTCGTCAAATTAATTCATATCACACAAGGTATACATATATAATTTTTTAAATATTAATATATATTAATTAAAAAAATAACATAAATAAAATAACAATTTCATGGTATTTATTAGATATTTTGTTATATTTTATTTTAAATAAATATATAATTAGGTAAATAAAGAATAAATAAATATATATAAAAGGAACTGAAAATAGAAATATAGTGTTTACTGTTGGCAAACATTAATGATGACCAACTCGCAGGGGATGTAATAGCATTGAATAATCACCACCTCTCGTGCAATGAGAGTAAATAAATGATTGATTTATTCTAATGCTTTAATAGGCTATCATATTTGGGGTAAGTAACAATTAAGGCATCCTATTTATTTATTTATTTATTTTAAATTAATTAATAGGGATTGATTACAGTTTAGAAATTTACGAGATATGAAGTAGCATTATTTTTATTAGTAATTGAATTATTTTTATTAATTATGAGTATTTAGGTAGTTGAACTAATAAAATTTATTAAAATAAAAATAAAATTTAAATTCGCTCCCACTGGCTACTGATTTGGGGATACAATTATGTAATAAAATTTTTTTTGATACTTAATATTAAAAATGCATGGCGTGATTTCCGCCAAGTTATTAAATTGGATGATTTTGAATGGACCGCTAAACGGGACCAATTCAACTGGCTAGGTATGAAAGGACTGAAACCATGAGTGGATGTTCTGAAGGGTCCCATATTCTAATATGATAACAAAATCAAATGCCTGGCTCCTTCCCATGTTTAACGTGAAAAAGCAGCAACTCATCTGCCAAGTTAGGGTTTGTTTGTTATTTTTTTTAAAAGAAAAATTTATTGTGGGTTAAATTTTGCCTTTTCCATGATTGCGTAATGTCTCTATTTAATTTAATAAATTGTGAAAGTCATGCAGGGGTGGCAGTTTATGTTTGCCTGTCGTGTCAAAATTGAAATACAAATATAAAGAATATAAAGGCTTAATTAATCTTATCAACAATATGAACAACACGAATGCTAAACAAGTGTACTATATTATATAGTAAAGTGTCATTTGACTGACAGTCATCAATTTATATTTTAAGCTATTGAAATTTATAGTTTACCGTTATATATTTGATGGTTCATTGGGTTTGACTAATATAAATATATTTTAATCTTTGAATGTCGATAATGCTGTTGAAAGGACTGTTTTACCCGTAATTACTCACCCTAGATAAAAATGTTATTTTAGGTGTATAGTTTTTACTTTTAGTTTTTACCCTTGGTGTTTTTTTTTTTTTTAAAATCATAAGTCAATTACAAAATACAGCTTGAAATCATCAAACAAAACAACCAAAAGATAAAACAGAAAGAAAAGAAAATTTCTCTGAGAACATTCATCAAACACATGTGTCCTCTCTCATTGAAATGGTTCTTTTCAAAAGAATTATTATTAAGGACATTTAGCAAACTATGTGCGTACTTTCTCATTGAAATGCTTACTTAAAAAAAAAAAAAAAGAAACTCAACTAAAACAACTTATTTATGATTCTAATTTTTGTTTTGAGTATTTGAAGTATAAATAAATTTATAAACATAACGATATATATATATATATATATATATAACAAAAATATAGTCAAGCTCAAACTCTGAAGAAAATATCACAAAGATTGCAAAATGACAAGTCAACTGATTTTTTCTTCATTTGAAAATTTTAATGGACAACTTTATTTTATTATTTTTTTCATCTAAACACTAAAATTTAGTATATTTTTTCTTATTAGTATTTAACAATGTACTACTATTGTTTAGAATTTTGAATATTTCTTAAATTATTTTCGTGGAAATGAACGCAGGCAGTTGAGATTGGAAAGCAGCTGAGCAGGAAGCATTTCATACATCATGTTTTCGGGTAAGAATGAATTTAAAACTGGAAATTCGTAAATACAAATACATTTGATTGTTAAGTTTGCTTTATATATAATGAATATTTGGATGGCAGGGGAAATGAATTTGAAGATGGAAACCATTTCTATCGTTTCCTTGAGCATGAACCATACATTACAAAATGCTACAATTTTCGGGGATCAACGAATGATTGTGAGCCTAAGCCTGTTGTTTTTGTTGGACAGAGGCTTAATAAGATAATGTCTGCCATACTTGAGTCTTTCTCCTCTGATGATCGCTCTCGTGTTGACTATGTTTCCATCAGCAAAAGTGAGGAATTCCGAAGGTTTGAATTAGATTTTGTTTCGCTGTGTATACAAATTTTTATATGAACTCATCTATATAATAAACTTACTGATTTAGTATTGAAATAATTATCACATATCTCATGAGAGTAAAAAAAAATGTTCACAAAAGTAAAAAGAATGGATCATGCGGCAACAAATAACTTTAAAACATCAGTTTGTACAGGAGTTTTTATCACTGGCATTATTGTTTCATATTTCTCTTTTTACGTTAGGCCGGTTAAATAGTGTGTTATGTTGTTTTCATTGATGATCGCAGATACGTTAATTTGGCACATGATCTTCATAGGGTGGACCTATTTGTACTCTCAGATGATGAGAAGTTGGCCTTTTTTTTGAACCTGTACAATGCTATGGTGATCCATGCCATAATTAGATTAGGTCACCCAGAGGGAGTAATAGATAGGAAAGCCTTTTTTTCTGATTTCCAATATGTAGTTGGTGGTTATCCTTATTCCATGAGTATAATAGAAAATGGGATCCTCAGAAACAATAAGAGAGGTCCCTACTCCTTAGTCAAGCCTTTTAGTTCTGGGGACAAGCGCCTTGAGGTAAACATAAAGACTGAACATTTCAATTTATGCATAATTTGTTTTTCATTGGTTATTGATTGTAATGGCACATATATGCAGCATTGTTGTTTGAAAGTGAATCCATTGTTACATTTCGGGCTATGCAATGGAACAAAGTCGAGTCCCACTGTGAGGTTTTTCACACCACCGGGTGTAGAAGCTGAACTAAGATTTGCCACAAGAGAGTTTTTTCAGAGGAGTATTGGAAATGGAATTGAGGTGAATTTGGAAAAGAGGACGGTTTATCTCACAAGGATCATCAAATGGTGAGTGAAGTGATGATCATTAGTATATGTTTAATAACTTGTAATTATTATCTATCAAGTTACAAGTGCAAAATTTGAATTTGTGCTATTGCAGGTTTAATACAGATTTTGGACAAGAGAAAGAAATTTTGAAGTGGATTATAAATTATGTGGATGCAACGAAAGCGGGTCTTTTGACTCATTTGTTGGGTGATGGGGGTCCTGTCAATGTTGTGTACCAGAACTATGATTGGTCTGTCAACTCTTGAGTAATTCAAAATATAATAGAAAAAAGCAGAGCCAGAGCAAGGCAACTGCACTGAACACCTGGTTGGGAATGATTTTGATTTGTATATAAATATAATATTTTGATTTTTGGGATGTGAACTGAACACGTGGATTCTCCGGTTGTGAAGTGAGCAAGAGCAATGATGTTTTGAATTGAGAAATAGAAATAGAATAACTAGTAATTTAAAATGTTAATGGCATAGATACAAAAACAATGTCTTATTTCTTTTCTTTATTTTACTTTTTATTTTATTATTTATTTAGTTTTCTTAATGCATGGCAATCTATTATTTTGAACGTGTGAAATCTCATGTTAGAAAAAGAAATTTAAAAAAAAAATGATCATGGTAATTGCTAAAATTTTGACATATGTACAACTAGGTATGAATACTAAAATTGAGATCATATTTTTAGTAAAAAATTTCAGAAAAATCCTCTCGACTACAAATATTCAATTACAAATACAATTTGTTTGTTCAACAAATATTCCCAATTAAAAATAATACTAACCACCTAGATAATACATAGAATGAATCAATGGAATAATTAACACAAGACCAAAACTCTAGACACCTTATGATCTTGTATGAGACTCCCAACTTCCTTCTTAGGGATAAGCAATTGTTTCGGATTGGACCGAAACCACAAAATTATGTGAAACCGATTCCTTTAGGGTCAGTATCGGTTTCAAATGTGTAGAACCGATTAATCGACTCGAGTCAACCGTACCCGAACCAACTTATTTGCTTCTTTTTGGCCTTTTGATGCCTAATCTAGAATAGTAGAGCACAAATCTCTTAAACCTCACAATTCTTTGGTGAATCAATGCATTCATTGAAGAAATCCTCTTCACTGTCACTCATGTCACCTTTTATGAGTTCAATATCGACCTCGGTCAATGGGTACACATCTATCTCTTTCTTTCCCTTTCCTTCTCCTTGTATTGGTTTTGTTTTGAAAGCTTTGGCTAATTTTTTGTTTTGTTGATTTGGTTGTAGAGTCCTAACAATGTTGAAGGATCTCTTTTTATTGTCAAAAGGTTTAATACTCTCTCTTTTTAAGTTTTGTATTTGAATTCAATGTTTGGGGATTAGACATGTTGTATGGTAAAATTTTGTAGCTGAGAGTGATGTTGGAAGGTTTGTTTGGGACGAATCCAAGTATCCAACAATGTCATTTTTGAGGGAAATTGTGGATGACTTTCATACTCAAGTGGCAAAGATTGAAGATGACCTTAAGGTATTGTTTCTCCACCAGGATATATGTGATCATTAGTCATTCAATTTTAATGCAAACAATAAAACATGTTAATATTTGGCCAATTATTCTTTGTTTTTGTTGGTTTACAAGTTGTGTGAGCCTTGTAACTGAAAACAAAGACTTGTTTTTGTATGGTCTAATGCGAAGGTCATAATTAGCTTAGCTTTGCTAAGCATATTGGGTTGGTAAAAATATTTTGTGAGTAGTTTTTATCAAATTGTAAAACCAAGAAATATCATGATGACCATATAATTATAACCAAGATTCGCATTGGTTAAAAGATGAAAGACCAGTCTATTAAATAGGGTGTGAAAGGCTCTACTATAAGACTATGATAAGTTAGAATTCATATTTATATAGAAGGAATGAAAATTTTGTATATAGTCTAGAGGGCAGTAATACTTGACGTGGATTCGGGACAAAGTTTGATATTTTGCCTTTAATCTTTCACTCGCTACTTGAAGTGATAAGGTAGATGGGTACAACGGATGCAATTCAGTATCTGAAACACCTCATGACATCCTAAACAGGAATTGAATATGAGTTGATTCTTATTGATACAATTGTCATAAGAATGATATTGGCACTCTGAGTTGTTCATTCCTTTATTCATATGACTGCCTTCCAGCCTAATTATTCAGTCTCAACTTCAACAATCATCAATTAAGCTTTGTTTTCAACAAGAAATTTAAAACAAGAGGTTTTATTTTGCTTAGGTTCTATATGGAGTATGACTCATTCTAAAGAAACTTAATTATGGTCATCAATTTCAAGTATTCTAGCTTTTGACTTGTTTATTGATAAACACTGTATTTTGGAACTAGTTAAAATAGAATCGAAATTGATAAATAGAAAATCATATTAAATAAGGTAAGTTTTGATTCTAAAATTTAAGAATAGTTTTTTTTTTATAAGTTCCGGTTTGAATAAAACCAGAACTGTACCATATTTTGCTTATTCTTATTACCTCTTAAACGACCACCTTGGTAATCTAAGAAATTATGTGTATCAAAAACAAAGCTAGAATTGCTAGTAGTGGTTACTAACAAAATCACTCCGACGATTAAGTACAGAATTTTTGCTCAGAAAAATCAGAGAAGAAGAACCCTTTTACCTTTGATCATCTTAACTATTTAAAGGTGACAAAAAAAAAAAAAAGAAGGGAATCACTTCATAACCCCATCCACACCATCATTTGGAGTACCATTTAAATTTACTGTAACTTGCATATTGTCCCCTTGCTTGTCTTCACGCACCGTCCTTCCTTTCTTCTTATGATTTTAATCATTAAAATAAGTGTCATTCATTGATTAATTGATGGAAGAGAAATGATTGTATAGGAGTTGAAGATGTTCGTAGGAAGATTAAGGGTATTTTAGTCTTTACACAGGTAAATTTGTCATGTTTATTGAAAAGCTAAAGGGCAGACATATTTTTAAAAATAAGGTAATTTTATGGCATATTAAAATTAAAACTCATGTGAATGGTAAGTGTTTTGCTTTAAAAAAAACAAGAGTAATTTCATAATTATTTTACATTAATATAGTTTGTTCTGCCAGAGTTTGGTCATTTATGACCATTTATCTACTCTCTAAAGTTTAAAAGGTTCTGACTTTTAATTTCTTCACTTAGCTACAATACTATTTTGAGACCAACATCATAAATAAATCAATTGCATAATATTTGTTTTCTCCACATTACTTAAGCCAATCTTAAAGTACTATTAATTTATGTGCTTTTTCATTTTTTTTGTTAAGACTACTCGCTCTTACACAACTATTTTCATTTAAATATCTTTGGACACGTTTGATTTAAGTTGTTAAGGTCTTAAGATTGCAAAATTTCATTTCTTATGCCCATTAAGTTTAAGAAATGTAGTAAACCTTACTCTTTAATTCTAGAAGAGGCAAAGTTTATTGAACCAAAACCTAAAATGTTTAGACAATAACCATAGTAAAGATGACAATTGGGCAGGATCATACTCGATTATTGTTTTAAGGTTTAGAACTATCCAACACCAAGGTCATGTCATGCTAGGTATAAAGTTCTGGTCTGTAAGTGGTGCTTGGCCTAAGCATGAGCTCACATAGGTCAATCCCAAACATGGCCAAACTTTGGGCAGAAAGAGCCACTCAAGTGTGTAGCAATATATTGGATTTTTTTTTTTTGACAAAATAACCCATTTTACAAGCCCAAACTTTTTTTATGGCCTATTACGAAAACAAAAAGTAATCTTAAATAAAAACTATTTTATGACCAAAATACCCCTCTTCGCAATGTTTATAAACTTGTTTCAATTTGTAAAGTTATAAAGTCAAAGGTTTTGTCAAAGAAGAAAGAAAGAAAAAAGTATATAAAGCAATTCGTATCGTTTTGTTCTCTTCAATGCAAAATAATGTATTAACATCAAAGGTGAGTGAAATTATTAGTATTATGTTATAGTTTTGATTAAGTAAAATGTGTAATTTTTTAGTGCATTTTTATTTTATTCGTACATTGTGATGTTACCATGTTTCACATAGTACTTGTTGTTACCATGTTTCAAGAAATGTTCGTACAAAATAGCCAAAGTTAGGAAAAATGAGTTCGACAAATTTATAATGATTTTCATTATGTTGTGAAAGTATATCGTGTCATTGAATTCAACTAGCAAATGTTGAAACTATTACTGATTAATCATGAAGCAACTAAATATCTAGACGAGGAAGTCGGATGCCATAAATGGCCGTAAGCTCATTTTGCAAGTAGAAGGTATAACATAATGACGACCAATATTGCAGAATGCTTAAATGCAATCCTCAAACATACACATTTCCTCTTTGTTATCACATTAGTAGAATATTTGAAATGTTTATTATAAACATGGTTCTATGAAAGGAGAAATGAAGCTTAATCGATGTTAACTCACAATTAGATTTTTGAATGAAAAGAAATTGCAATTATTGTGATATTGTATGCAGTGATTGGTTTGAATATGAAGTGAAGGACATAGAAAATAAAGGGTATTGTTAACTTGAACACGAATATTTGTACTTGTTGTGTGTTTAACTTAAATAAACTCTTATGTGCTCACACACTTGCTACTTATAAACATGTTCAATTTCAGTTTCATGCACTTTGCTTGTGGTATAATATAACTGAAGCACTAGTTGCCGCATATGCAGATCCTATGCATCTTGTTGGTCAGTGTACAAATTGAGTTATCTCCAATGATTTGTGCTCATCAATTTTCTTTTCACCTGTATAATGGTTCAAATCTAGAAGACGCAAAAAGAAGAGGATACCATCAATAGGAGAGGATGTGAATAAGAGGAGATCAATGCAATCAATATAGTCATAATGGGTAAATTTATAAGAATTCGGTGTCACAACACCCTGATTAGGTTGTTATATTTCTCACTGCATCTATATTATTTACAATGTGTTATATCAAATTAAATAAGATGTTATATTTGAATATTATTTTTTTAGCACGATTCGATTTCTAGATAATTGTATGAATGACATTATGTATATTTTTCAGTCAAAACTAGATGTATTTATTCATTACCATAAAAAAAACATTTGTTTTTGCTATTGAATAATTGTATGGTTGACAATATTGACAGGAAAAATTCTTTAAGGTTTTGCTTTAGAATATGAAAATCTCGACTTTTAATAGAAATTCTTTACCAAACGTCAAAAATTTCAAATTCTAAGTCGAACTTTTTATGATATTTTTCATGTCAATTTTGTCAACCATACAAATGAGAATAATTGTTTCATTAGTGTTACATTTCAAAGCAAATAATTGACTATATGTTTTGTTACAATGTGTGTACAAATGAATGCAACATTTTACAATTTTGTTATGCAATTTGGATATTTATACAATTGAGAAATATACTTATATTAGTGTTACTTATTCTGGAATACTCGTTGAATGCATGTATATTATCTATCAATTGCATGATGAATGAGTCAACCTTGTTACAGATGTACCTCCAAAAAATATTTGCTCGAAACAAAAATACCAATACTGATTTCACTATATTTGAGTCGTTAATAACTTGAAAATCAATACTATTAATCAAATCTAAAAAATCTAAATTTAGAATTTAGAACACTCGGGAGGGGGAGATGAAACTTGTTGTCGACAACGGAATACTACAATTATCAACAAATTAAAATACATTAAAATTTTTCAATTTTAGATCAAAGACTCTTAGATAGATAAATACCACAAAGCCATAATCTAAAAAGTTTCGCTAATAAATAAGAACTTACAACTTATTATATAGTACAAAAACTCTTAAGTCTCAAATTTGAATAACTTGACAAGTGACCCACGTCAAATATCACCAAGCCACAATAACAAATAAAATCTAAAGTAATAAAGCAATTAATGTTATAAAAACAAAAATTTATTATCGAAGGAAAACTTATGAATAATTCTTCACAGGATAAAAACTATATGAGCTAATATATGAACCATCAAAATATTCTATTACTAAAAAAAAAACTTACAATCGATTATTTAGTATAAAAATTCTTGACTCTCAAATCTAATTAACTTAACAAGTGACTCACTTTAAGCAGTCTAGTGTTCATAATTCTGAAATTTTCTTTTTTTTGATAAAATCTTTGAACGACATGTTTTCAATGCTAGAACTCTAGCCATCAATAAAAATAAAAACTCTGAAGGCTTCTTACTTAGATTTGGTGTATGAAGATATAGTAAAAGTTTATCAAGAGAAATAATCAAACAAATCTCTTTCACTTGAAACTAGATTAGTTTCTCTTACAAAGAAATCAAGAAGAAAACTCGAGCCTTAAATTGGCGTTATGTCAGCACCAAGGTTATGTGAACCTAGCATGCTTGAGCGCCATGTTTGGCAATAGATTAGCGATGTGATTTTGTCTTCTTGTTTTGTCTTCCTTAATTTGTGCTCAAGCTTTTGGTATAATCTTGGGATACATTTTCTTTTGAATTTCATGACTAAAATCAATACATTATTTTAGACATGGAATAAGCCAACTTAACTATTTCTTAACAATTTCCTCCTTTGACCATTCCATGGCAAAAGCCAAGACTAATTAAAATAACCAAATCAAGACCACATATTTCTCTAATCACCGTAAAAGAAATTTTATTTACAAAAGACACTAGATAGACACAACTAGCAACCTAATGACTAAAATGACTTGTTTTACTTCGTCGATATGCATAGAAATCCTGTTACTTGTAATAAAATACACATACAATACCAAGTGAATGCATGGGATAATCAACTCATAAAATATATTTTATAACAAAAAATTATCATTAATTACAAGAAATAAAATAAGAAACATAACAAAAGTTAAACTTCCCAAAGCTATGCTCGCTACACTTCCCTTAACTCTTGTATCTCCCTCTTTTTGTCACTAAATGAGAAAGGGATCCAAAAGTATCCATGCTCGGAAAATAAAATAAAAAAATTCAAGCCGACTAACTAATAAAAGGAACAAGCCAAACAAAGACAAAAACACTAAGCAAAATATTTAAGGGATTGAAATAGAATCCTTTCACATGGGAAATGCATGAAAACATAAGACTCAAATATGGTAAACACTAATACAAAAGTAAATGCTATACACAAAGACAAAACATTTGCAATATGTTTCATCTTTAACAAGTATAGAATATAGTGAGTCAAGCACAAGTGATTTGCATATGTAAACTAACAACCAATAATAATCATATAGCTTAAAATCAAGAAATTATGAGTAGAGTAAAGCTATACGAAACCATCGCTTGTGCAAGTGTAATATGGTGAACGAAAGTCAAATGTAACACCATTAGAACCTAAGAAAGATGTAATTTTGTTGCTTATCTTATTTTTCTACTTTTATAGTAAAGATCACTTACATTTTTTTTGTTGCTTTTAGAATATGAATTTTGCTAACAATGTATATTTGATCTTAATTTAAATATTGACATAAGGCATAAGTTTTTTTTTATAAGAAGGTATACTAGTCAAATGTCAATTCAATCATTATGACACACTATTCCAACCTATGATTGCCCACTCAAACATTATAAATGCGATCAAATCTAATAAGTTCATACTGAAATGCATAGTAATTAAGAACACAAAACACGAATACACAACAAACCAAAACACGAAACCTGAGTACACAAATCGAGGTATCAAGTATACAAATGAGAAACATTTACACCTTTAAGATAAGTTTTCTTGACTTTAAGAACTACTTCGTTAAGAGCAACCTTAGGTTTCTATTATTTTATTGGTTATACCACAATTTTACCTACACTTGTAAGAGTAGCAAATACAGTTTTAGAGGTGGAACCATCATTAAGGTTATCCATAGAAAAATCTAACTCTCTCTTGCTATTGTCATTCTGGCCTATGTTAAACATACCATCTAGCTTCTTAGTACCACTAGAGAATTTAATAAGTTGTGACAAGGTTTCCTTCAACTTGCAAACTAAGGCATCAAATTCACTCTCTAAAATTTAATTTTGTTCTTTTAAACTAGAGACTAACTCAACCTGCTCATCTAGGAATTACTATAAAATCATCATTTTTAAGTTTAACAATATTTTGAGGTTCAACCTCTTTCTATAAAGTGTATCAAAGACTACATTGATGTCTTCTTCATTATCTTAAACATCATACTGAGTATCAACAAACTTAACTTTCACAAAAAAAACAAAAGCTATAAAGTTATTAGCTTCATCAGAGGATTTATCACTCTTATCCTCACTAGATTCATTGTCACTAAGGAAGACATTTGTGCCATTCTTAAAGTTTAAACTCTCAAATTTAATGTGTCAAAATCCCTTATACTCGTGACATTGAACCTTTATATTTATTTTAGAAAAATTCTTATTTTTTCAAACCATTTTTTTTCTTACTAGAATCTCCCTTCTTAGATCTAAAGCTAAATTTCTTAATAAATAACTCTCTCTTTTATCATTAAATGATCCATCTTCTGATTCTCTCATATTCTTATCATTAACAGATTTAAGTATTATGGATTTAGATTTATTTGTTGCAGGAAAGCTTAACTCATAAGTTTAAAGTGAACCAACTAATTCTTTTATGTCATTGAAACTAAATACTAGCTTTCTTTTATAATAGTGATCTTAGATCGAAACCTCTCAGGTAACTTCTAAAGACTTTTTTGAAAACCTAATTTTCAGATATTCGTTCACCTCGAGTAAAACTAGAGTTTACTATGTCATTCAGTTTAACAAAAAACTTATCAAAGTTTTTATCATCTCTTATCATAATTTCTTTAAATTTAGATGTAAGAATCTGTAGTTTTGAATTCTTAACAGTTTTAGCTCCCTCATAGGTGGTCTTGAGAATATCCCGAGCCACATTGACAATCTCACATATGAATATCCTTTTGAACTCTTTGAGGTTATGGCCATGAAAATGACAATAATAGGTTTACTATTGGCATTCAAGTTAGACAACTCGTTTTTTGTCCAAAGATTAAAGTTTTTAGGGATAAAAACTCCCTCAATGGTAATAGTAAGTAGACTCTAAACTTTTTCACATGACATCCATACTCGTTTATTTACAGCCTTATGAAAGGCTTTTATTTCCAATACGGGTAATTATTCCAATCAAAGTATGATGGAACTGACAAATTCTGAGATATGTCTTTCATCTATACAAAAACTAGAGTCACAGACCACAAAGCCACTATAACAAATAAATCTAAAGTAAAAAATAATCAGGGCAATAGGCACATGAATTTGTTATCAAAAGAAAATCTCACGAAAAACCCTTTATAGGATAAAAACCATTCGAGCTGATATAGGAGCCTTCAAAATACTCCACTAGTAAAGAAGAACTTACAAACAATGATTTAGTATTAGAACTCCTAACTCTCAAACTTGACTAGCTTGACAAGTAATCCTCTCCAAATAGTCTAGGGTTCAGAACTGAAATCTTCTTTCTCCAATAGAATCCTTGAATGGTATGTTCATAAGGCTATAATTCTAACTACTAATGACAATCAAAACTCGAAAGATTTCTTAGTTGGATTTGGCATTTGAAGATATGGTGAAAGACTATCAGGAGAAACAATTAAACAAATCTAATTAACTTGGAACTAAATTTCTCTTACAAAAAAAAAATAAAAAAGAAACAAACCTTTTGAACTTAGAGAAGCATTGTCTACTTAGAAAACATAAAAGCTTCAAACGATTATCATGAACCCTAGAAGAAAATTCAACAAGAATTTATATTTTCGTGTCTTCGCTTAAGCGACAACTTAACATGATCTTTGCGAGCTCCTTATCAAAGTGTATTGCTCGAACAGCAACCTGGTGTGGTCTAGGCCTAAGGTTATTTGTACCTTACTCGCTTGAGTGCTAGATTGGCACTAGCGAGTGCCATATTGGCACTATCTTGATGTCAAAGTTTTATGAACTTTACATGCTTAAGCTCCAGGTTGGTGTTACCTTAGTGGTAGGGTTTTAGATAGGGTTACACATTTTACCTTGAAGCTCTATTCCTTCACGACCCCAACCTCGTTTGAGGGAAACTTTTTGGGAAAAAATGGGAAAATGAGTGGGGATGAGCATGATTTTCATCCCTAAATTGAATTGAGGATAAGGATGAGGTAACCTCCCTCTATTCCCATTTCCCATTTTTTTTTTTATTATTTAAAAACCTAACTATATAAACCTCATTTTGCAATGAATTTTTTAATAAGTTTTCTTTTATATTTGTAATGTACCAATAGATTTTATCTTATATTTATAATGAAATGTTCTTTTTATTTATAATTTTTAGCAAAATGAGGAAATGGAAAAATGGGAGAAATGGGGAAACCGGGGAATGGAGAACTGGTGTTGGGGATGGAGGTTTCTCCCCCCAAAATTCCCCATCCCTATTTTCCCTAAAATGAGGAAATGGTTAGGGATGGGGAAGGGTATGGGAAGTGGGGATGGGGATGGAGATGGGGGGACCTACATTTAGCCCCATTTCCCTAATGTGTAACCTTAGTTCTGAACTACTTTCATCTTTCGTTGGAGGCGACAAACTGGCAACGAGCTTCTGCCTTCTTGTTTTGTCTTCCTTGATTTGCGCTCAAGCTTCTAATACTCGTAGTTTTATGATTCATTCTTTGTCGAGTTTTATGACTAACATTAACACACTATTTTGGACATGGAATGAGCCAACTTAACTAGTTCCTAATAAAATAATCTATTTGTTTATGCGTTATCTTTCAGTTCTCATTGAAATACTTATCACGCGGTTGATGATTCTTGCTATTGTTTTCACTCTTCCTTTTATGTGGGTAGTGGTTGAAGTTTAGCCTAGTAATCAACCCAAACTCCATCTTTGAGAAATGAATCAATTGATTAAAAATAAAAAACCACACATGTGGGCCAAACACGTAACCTGTGCTTGAAATTTTTTTTTTTGTCTTTTTCTTAAACATTCTACTGACACTAGTTGCTTCACCACTTCGTCTTCCATTGGTCCTGGGAAAATATAAAAGAATAAATACTACACAATTAATAAGTTTTATTGAAAAAGAATGCACATATGTATACTTATAAACATCGGGTATTTTTTCTTACTAAATAGCCTAAAGATGATTAGTATCGATTTATCTGTATTGCCACAACTTTAAGGTTGCACATTCAAGTAGGTTGTCTCAAGTAATAAAATTTCGGAAGTTCAAGTGTCAATCCATATGGAATAAGTTATATAAAATCTACCACAAGTCCAATTATCCAAGTATTATGGGAATTGTATTGATTTGTTAGTTTTTAAAAATAAAAATTCAATATTATTAAATAGTCGGGTATTATGATTTACTTTGAAAAAATTTGTAGAAATTATTATTGAATCTTTTTAATAATTCAATTAAGAATCAACTAGAGAGTGATCTTTAATTGAAAGATCAAACATTTAAACACATGAAAATACCTCTTTAATAAAAGGTAATAAACCAAAATATTAATCTTTAAATTGATTTTCGAAAAACAAAAACTATAACTTATCTATCTCTTGAGATGTAGAAAATATACAAGCATTCAGTGTATTATTTATTAATAATAAATTAAACTCTCTAACAAATCAAAATAATTTTGAGAAATAAAATTCACTCAATTGAAAGATTTTATATTGAAGCACAAATAAATGGATTAAAGAATAACAATACAAACTAATCAAAACTTAGAAATACATTACGTAAAGAAAAATAAGAAGAGAAGAGATGAAAAAGTGAAGGTATGAAGAAGTTAAGAGAAAAAGATTCCCTTATGTTTAATACAAGCATCAATTAATAGGAAAATGTAAGCGTTAAATGTTAAAGAGTTAGCTAATGTTAGGCAGAAGTTGGAAAACTTCTTTCACATGTATTGGATTATGTCAACCAAAAGTTTATTGATTTTTTTAGATTTTATCTCTGACAAAAAAATAAAAGTTGTAGCTATTTTTCTTAACTTTCTATAACATCTTCATATAACATATTTTGATATGTATATTGGGAGATACGGTTCAAATACAGAAGCATGTCATATTGGACCGGAGATGCATTTTCGTTCTGTTGAAGCCTGTTTTTGACTACCTAATCGCTTGAACTGATCTGACCTTTGATTATAATATTGTGAAAGAATGAGTTCATGATTCAATGACTCAAGAATTGCATCAATTGCATCTTTAGTTGAGAAATATACTCATTATACGAAACCTATGTAAAATCAATCATTTTTCACAAATTAGACAAACTTCTATTTTGAATTTAAAATATTTATTTTAGAAAAGTTAATGACATTATTAAGTGTAAAATAATAACATGAACTTTCAATAAATGTACATTTTTCAGTATTCATCATGTATAATTATTATTTTTGATTAGTCTTGTATTTTATCAAAATTATAGAAAATGTAGTTTGAGGCAAGAGGTATACTTTCTTTGTAGTCAATGGTATTTGTAAATGTGATTAATGTAACATGAACTTCCTGGATCTAACATTAGCTACAGTAGCATATTCAATTATAACTTGATTAAATTATATATATATATATATATATATGCACCTATTTTCAAAAGAAACTAGGAAATTATCAAAATCAGCCAAAAACAAGAAAATGAAAAAAAAGATGTGTAATTAATAAATTCAAAGGGTCAACACAATGAAATTATCTTCAAAAAATGGTCTCTTGACAATTTAGTTGTCTCAGCTCTTTGAATTGTAAAGCTGTCATATTCTCTTGGAATTTCGACACTTTCCATGTCAAATATCATCAAAAACATCGTCACGAATGTCATTACAAATATTATCATAAACATCATCACAAAATAATGATAATGAAACCACAATTTATTCCATTTTAGACCAAAAATTGCAAACTTAAACTTTAAGTCAAAATACTAAAGAAATGAAAGATAATACATCAAAGAACTAAAATTACAAATATTGGAGCAATCTCATGAATGAAAGGTTAAAGTGACGGTGTGTGGCATTTTCGTGTGAAAAGGAACTGGCTGAGTTTTGGATCTTCTCATGGTTGGACTGGTCTTGCAGGCAAAGAAGACGTTGACTTCGGCTACGTTTTGATATGATATATAAACTAAAGAGAAAACCCAAATCAAATTTAGGGTTTTCTTTCTACTCTGCCTCCGTCTTTTCTTTCATCTCTCTCTTCGTCTTCTTCGTAGGGGCTCCTCACCAATGACTCAGTTGCTCAATGCAAAACAAAGCAAAACAAATCAAATTGCACACAATAGTTATGCTCGTTTCTTTGTTATAGATCTTCAAATATGTATTTGAATTTGCTCACATTTTTCTTCTTCATTACCAATCGCAACAAGGTAGAATTTCAATCCTCTATTCTATGTTCATAGATCTTATGCAATCTTCACATTAATGCAATTTTTCTTTATTCGACTTCTATTTTTAAAGGTGAGAGACTACTGTTGTATAATATATTTGAAGGGAAAAATGGCGACTACTGGTTTTGTGAGCCGTGCATTTGAGTCAATGCTCAAGGAGTGCTCTGGCAAAAAGTTTTTCCTTTATTTATAATTCCTCTATTGTAATGTTGAAAAAGAAGAATCTATGTTGTGAAGCATTAAGATTTTGGAATATGATTAATTATCTACTAATTAAGACCTTTGATTGAATAATTTGATTTTAGGTTGTCATTCTGGAATCTGGTATCAAGAAACCACAACCTGGTTTGCAAACTCTTTTTAGTGCATTATCACAAAGGGGCATTGCCAAAAAGATACATGTGTTTTCCTTTCACAATTATCTTTTTTTTTCAATTTTTATTTTTATTTCTTAAAGATAAATTCTATAATCAAGCGTACTCCTTTTTTTTATCAAGTGATTGCAACAGCCCGTGTGACAATTGTTGAATTTGTTGAGAAAAAAAAATTGTGTTTCATTTGATATAAGATTTATTTTCTTATCTTTTGCATCAGTTGCATCTTAAACATACTTAAGGTTAGGAAACAGGACAATTATCTTCAGTATAAAGACTAGAGATTCATAGGTTATGATAATTAATATTTTGTTTTAGATCTTGGTTTAGAAATTGGTTTGATGTTTTGTTTTAGATTTGGGAAGTGACAAAGAAATCCTTTTGTTGCACAAGAAAGTATGGATGTAATTCTACATAATCTTAAACGTGATATCGACATATGATATTTTCGAATTTCAAAATTGTTTGTTGATGTAATTTATTTCAAATCTTGGGTTACGATGATTGATATTATGTTTTAGATCTTGGTATAGATTAAGAAATTTTTTTGTTTTAGATCTTGGTTTAGAATTTTAATTTATTTTCTCTAGTGCTAAATTGGAAGAGGGTACTGAAAAATTAATAAACATCAATATCAATTGGTACTCTATCCTTGTAGAGTTACAATGCTTAGCGTTTTTCGTAAATATAACAACTTTAACTTTATTTTATTTATTTGGGATTAAAAAATTGATATTTGAGTTTATGTTATTATTTGTTTGTTATTTATGGATGATGAATATGATATATGAATTGAAATTTGATTTTTTTTATTTATTTACTTTGAAGAAGTTTGGATAGATAAATTTAATTGTATGCTTGATAATACTAAATTATTATTATTTTATTTATTATCATTATTTTTGTTATAATTTAATCGTATTTAAACAAATCATGCTAAATGAATAAACAGATTTAAATGAATAAACAAATTTAAACGAATAATCGTGTCTAAACAAATAAACAAATTTAAATGAATAAACGAATTTAAA
>JAXCLQ010000009.1:15160788-15178932 GCA_035584115.1 Cedrela odorata | reverse complement strand
GAAGTAAATAGATCATGCATGCATTTTAATGTTTTGAAACTTTGCAATATTCGATGTTATGATGAAAAGTGTGATTTTAATATTTAGTACGTCAATTCGATTTTATGAAATGATTAGTTAAATGTTTGTGAATTTGAATGTTTATGCTGATATCGCATTTACAAAATAATTATGAAATATTGTCAATGTGTGAAATATTTGAATAAAATACATGTTATAACTTAATCATTAGTATGTTATTCTGACCTAACCGGGTTTCGTATTAAATGCGAGACTTGTAAGTTAGTAAGAATTCTATTTAACGCGTCGTGTACGTTTCTATTATAAAATATGAAAATAACCGCTATATGCGAAACACATAATTACGTTCTGAAACTGGATCACCATGGGTGCAGGTAATACTAACTGACTAAGTCGTTTTGAATGTGTTTATATTATGAATAAATTCTATGTATTTGGAAAATTTTGAAAATGTTTTGATTGTTTAAATTTTTATATTATATTCTGCATCAACATATAAAAATATACATAATATGTTTACTGAGATTTATATTTCATTCTTCATTGAAAAATTCTATTTTTCAGATAATAGTACATAGAGGTGACAAGGGAAGGTATTAGTCGTATTTTGAAGTTTTTTAATATATATAATTTGTAGGTTAGCCAAGTGATAAAGAATGTATTATGTATAGACTTATATACATAAGATCTTTTGTTAATTGAACTATATAAAATTTGTGTAATAAAAGCAATGTATTGTATATTAAATGTAAGAATAGTATTTGAGGTTAAACGTAAGTAAAGGGGTATGATAATTTTTGTGGGATTTTATTTTGAATGTCTTTTCATTTTTAAACACATTTTATAGTTATTTTATGGATAATTATAGTTATTTTTCTACAGAAGTAAAGTTTATAATTTATTTTCACTTTGAATATGTTTGGTTTGATCTCACAAAAGAATAAGGTTGAACCAGTTGAAAATAGGCATGTTAAAATCACATTGTATGTAGTTTTCATGCTACACATTCATATCTGATCCATGTCGTTCATTATATTGATATATGTAATTATTGATAGGTTTAGTTATGTTACATGTAACGAAGACCGCTTTGATCCTATATTGATATGATTGATAGATGAGATTAATTAGAGATACTTTTAGTAATGATAGCAGTTTTGAGCTCGTAAGATTATATTATGATATATAACTATAAATTGACATATGTGACCTAAGTGGGAGATTATTTAATATATAATTTTTTTATATATTTATAGGCCTACATATATATAATAATTGTATATCATAAGCTATTGTAAGGTTAAATTCAATTAAAGTGATCTAATAAAATATTAAGTTTGGGACTTTAAATTTCTTATAAAATATGGATTAATTTTAATGTGTAAAGACCTAATAGTCTAATTTCTATTTTTATAATGGACTAAAATATAAATAAGACATATTAAAATGTGTATATTAAGATTATGGTCTCCAAGTTAATAAAAATAAATAAATTTTTTATTTTTTCTATCATTTTATCATTAGAAAAAAGATAGCAAGCCTCTATAAAAATTTAACTTAAAAGATCAAAAAACTTAAAATTGAAAATCAAATTAATATCATGAATTCAGATACGCTTACGCATCCAGTTTATTATTATTTTGTTGATAATTTAATATGAATAATTATATTTTGTAATAATATTATTTATATATAGAATTTTTAATAATAAAATTATTATATAAATTGTTATCTCTTATTTACTATATTATTGTATTACTTTTTGCATTAATTTTTTAAAATAATTGTTAAATATATTTATTAATGGATTTAGTAAATCAATCGGCCGTCAATGTTAAATAGTTTTGGGTTTGATACTAAAGATGCGCGTCACTGTCAGTTATAATATTATATTTAAGAATTCATTAAATATATTCCCACTTGCCACTTCCCTTCCCTCCTTGGACTCCCGCCAAAACAAACAAATAAATCGCAAAATCAAAAGTCACCACACCTCACATGACCTGATTAGATTTGTTTTCACCAACAAAATCAGAGAGGAAAGACATGGAGAACACAAAAGCTGCACCAGCGCCAACGGGTTGCTTCAAGTGTGGACGCCCAGGCCACTGGTCGCGTGACTGCCCATCTTCCTCATCCGCATCCTCAGCCCCTTCTAATCTCAGTTCTAATAAGGGCGAGGGCCAGGGCGACCGCAGCAATATTTCAACAAGTGCAGTAGGGGTTAAAGAAAAGCCCAAGAAGTTGCCAAGGAGTAGGCCCAAGCTTACCCCTGATCTTCTTCTCTCCGATGATGGCCTCGGTTTCGTCCTTCGCCACTTTCCTCGCGCCTTCAAATATCACGGCCGCGGTCACGAGGTATTTTACCATTTTGCCCCCTCTTTCCGTATTCAATATGTTTGGTCAATCCCTACTCTAGCATTTTAATTGTAATCTCTTCTCCAGATTTATTTGTCTTGATGATTCACTGATGAATAAGAACATAATTACTTTAAACAATTATCCAGGCTTGTGGTACCTGTACAGCTGTTTGAAGAAATACCCGATAATTGTTTATCTACCAGAAGATCTTTACATAGACAAATTTTGTTTTAAAGCTTTCTATGAATTCACTCCCAGTCCCGGATGCGCCCCTAAGTTATGTTCTATGATTGAGTTGCCCAAGTTATTATCATTCTGGAATCTGGACCCTGTGAATAACAAAAGACTTCAATTATCCTTAACAAGAATTGTTTATACTAACAATTATCTTTTTGGCTAAAATGGGTTTGTAATGGTCAGAAATTAGTCAGCTAAAATGATTTGACCTAGTGAGTATACAAGTTTTGTTGTAGATCTATTGTCTCGTTGACTAGCTTTAAACTGTGGCATGGCTCTATAATGCCCGTTGCTTGCTTGTCTATTATATGGCAATGCCAGTTATAGAAGAGATTGAATCACCCGCTTGGCAAAGAAGTCAGTTATTTTTAGTTTGAGATGTAATTGAAAGACAAAAGAGGTCAATTTAAATGACTCTGTGGATGTGTGTTTGCCGAGCTCAACTGCAACTCCTATTCATGTAATTGCAGCCTTAACATTACCATTTCTTTATCTTGTAACAGCAGTTGTGCTATCCTTTAGTTTTGTAGTTTTTCTTTGGTCAATGCATTTTCTGTTTGCAAGCCCTTCTCATGGTACTACTTTTAATGTTAGAAATGCAAAGTACCTTCTCAAGGAGTAACTTTCCCTCCTCCCTCAATTATAGAAGACAATCTAGTAATTATCATCAAAGGGTAATAAATTTGCCTAGAGATTTTTAGTGGACAGTTAATTTCCAGCAAATTAAAAATGATTCGTGAATTGTGATTTATAAAACCCATTGTTTGCTTTTGATATTACTTCTTGTCATTGCACTCTCCTCGATTAATTTCCAGCAAATGAAGTTAATTTTAGTTAGAAGGAATTAGGTGGACAAATGCTTATGATTTTTTTCTTCCTCCTTTCCTTATCAATCATTTAGTTCTTATAATGCTATAATGTTTCTTGTAACTTCATACCTTAGCTAATCTATCTTTTACATTAAAGGTCTCAATATAATTTTGTAGGTTAGCGATTTGGGGCACTTAATTGGATTGTACAGTGAATGGCACTCCCATTTACTGCCTTACTACTCATTTGATCAGTTTATACATAAGGTGGAACAAGTTTCTGCCACAAGACGTGTAAAGGTTTGACATTCTTTCTTTTAGATTTCAGTTTTATAATTTATTTGGTCTAATACTGCAAATATTGTTGTACCTGGCGTTAAGCCCTTCAAATGACTTAAGCAAGCCTTTCTTTTTAAAAGAAAATTACAAAGAAATTTTTTTAATCATAGGTGATGCATATGATAAGTAAAAGCAACTCTGATGCATGTGAATCAAATAAGTTTTACAGATAGAATAATTATTGCAGCAAAATGCAAAGATTCAGCAATAAGTCAACAGTATGATGATTGAGGCAATCACCTCTAGGAAAGAGGACTGTTTTCTGTTATCCTTTGGATGACACATGATGGGACCAGTTTGAAAAGTTTGTTAATAAAATGCTATCAGAATGGAGACCTAATGTCTGTAATTATTATTTTGCCAATCCTAACAAACTGTATTATGTAGATATATTTAAAACTATGAAAATTAGCAGTGGGTTAGGGGTGAAAGATTGAAGAAAGGTGATATGAATTAAAGGAGCAAAAAGGGGTTGGCAGTGGACATCAAATTAATTAACAAATATCTTTACTGCTGCCATGAAATATTAATTACATGTCATTAGGTCTTTTTGAATGGGCCCCAAGAAGGATCAGATAAGGTAATAATATGAAGCCAAGATGGATCTTTAATTTCCTTTCCCACCCCCCATTTGACACTATTAAAGGCTAATTAATGCAGTCAATCATATTATCCCTTGATGACCATACTGTTGACATTCAATCTTATGCATGCTAATATTCTTGGATGTCAGTGGTGAACCCTGTCACAATTGCAAAGTTGTGCATGCTTGATGTGCATGCTTGATGTGCTAGATTATAAGAATCACTATGCGTTTTGGCTTTCATGAAGCATTATGTACACATTTTGTTATGTTGGTTAGCTTTTGAGGTCTATAAAGAGAACGACATGCATACTCATGTAGTCCTTAGGAATTGTTTTTCAGAATAAGTTCTAATGATTTTTTTTAATTTTAATTGTGGAAAATCATATATATATATAAATATATATATATATAGAGAGAGAGAGAGAGAGAGTTTCTTGTTATTATGGCTCATTGTAGAATCTGTTCTGCTGTAGAGCGATCCTGATCTGTGTGTCTATTTTTTTCTCCCCTGAGAATGCATTTGCTTGGTTTTTAGTATTTTATTGAAATGTAAATTTTTTGTAGCTGAGGAAGAGGTCTAGCTCTTTAATTTTTTAAAAATAATTTTATGTAATGTTTAGTTTGCCAACGTAAAGGTTTTTTTTTTTTTTTTTTTTTTTACTCCTTTATAGGAGTGCCTTATTCCATCCAATGAACTGGAGACTTGCATGATTTTGATGATTGATTCATAATTAATTTAAGATCAAATTAGTTTTTAGTTCTAAACTTATTCTGAGTTATGGCTGTTTGTGTACTTGGTGAAAGAATCAGTGGTACTTTTCTCATCTAATTGTCTTTGTATCCCCTAGGAAGTTGAGTCTTATATGTGTTATGTGTTACATTGGGGCTTGAGTCTTTTATGTGTTTATTAATTATTTTTGTTTTTCTGTTCTTGTTTACATTCATTCTGTGAAAATCCTATTTACTTGTAGCCATTTGAATCTTTTATGGTTGGAATATTAAGAGTTATTTTGTCTATTGACATGAATGCCTACTTCTTTCTCAATTTGCTTTGTGCCAATCAATGTTTACCTATTCTTCTGTGATTTATAAATCCTTAAACTCTATCTATAACCTTGCCCCATATCTGGTGCGGCATTAAAACAGTAAGAAGATAGTCAGATCTCATATCTGCTGCATCAAAACATTAAGGAGTTAGTCTCAATTCTGATTCTAAGAACAGAATATTGATGTTGTGATTTGGTTTGCCTGAATGGCTGAATAAGCAGTGACATGGTTTGCTTTTACATATATTCCAAGCCAGCCAAATCCCCTGATTTCATGGTTCTAAATCTATGCATAAATTGTTGGTTGTATTGGGGTTTAGGTAGCTGACCCAGAGTTTTCCTTGAGGTGATCTCAAAAGAGGATTATCTGGCATAACTAGTCTTGCTACCTTAACTAATATAACCTTGTATAATTTCCTCAACTGACTTTCAAAATTTAGAAAAAGAGTAATTTGTTGAATTTTCCAAAGGCGTTATGGGTAGCTAACTAAATCCCAGAAGTTGTGAAGTTTTGATTAATATTGCACAGTGTCTAGCATGTGTATGCATTCCTGTCAATCTTTTTTTTATTTCCTGCACTTTCCTGAGCAGACATGTATCAGAGATTTGAGGGAGCGAGTTGCATCTGGAGGGGATCTTACAAAGTTGCATGATGCTCCAGTTGATCATGAGGGTCCAACTGATGAACAAGGTATCTGAGCAATATTTCCATTTTTATAGTTAAAATGACTGATTTTGTTGGTTGGGGAACGGCAGGATGTGATCCTAATGTTCAATAGAGAATCCTGAATGCTTTAGTTAATGTGGGGTATGATTTATAGTTAGGGAAAGTAGTATTTTAACATACCTTGGCTTCATAGAAACTCCTGAATGCTTTAATTAACGTACAATTGAAGCTTACTTAACATCTTTTGGCTAATACTTTAAATTAGACTTGAACAATGACATATATATTGGTTATAAAATATTTCAATCTTGCAGTAGTGCTAGCTGCATAAATGATAAAAGACTCTGGATACATACCAAACAGTTTTTGTCACACAATTTCCGTTGCTACAAGTGTATAAAAGTTTTGTTGGATTCAACCTAAAGTTGATGGGACCTCTTATTTGCAGAGCTTTAAGCAACTGTCAAAGCCTGCCCAGGCTGTGACATGGTTCAATCCCAACTGTTTCATGATCTATGTATCATAGATAACAATGGATAGTGACTGTGTCTATCTCAGAGCAATCACCTTCATCATAAATATTTCTTGACATTTTATTTTCTAATGGGAGCAGTTATATAAGCCACTCAGATGCCCAATTTTTTGTTAAAATGGTTACAAATAGTACATCACTTTTTTGTTAATCGTTGTTTAATTGTGATTTCTCTTTCAGCACCGCCTGAGGCCATGAGCTCTGAGAGACAACTTCACCAAGATCTGTCTGGGAATGACCATACTGCTGATGATATTCATGAAGATCTTTTTCATGAGATTTACCAGAAAGCTACTGAAGTGAGTATCTGCTTCTACTTAATTTCTTCAAATGGCATCTTTATCTTTTTCCTTTTGCCGTTAAATATTGAAAGATAGTAACTTGTTGATATATTTTCCTTTAACGGAGAGCACATTCTCTAGATAGATTGAAAGAGGTCAAATTCATACAAGCCAGGAAGGTTTAAGGCTGTGCTTCTAGAGTATTGCTAGGCAACCATATTATAAATGAACTGGCATATATATATTTTTTTCAACTCTCCGTGAACACTGTAAGAGTACTGTGTTAGGCAAGCATAGCATTAAAAAGCGGTCATATCATTTTTGACTAAGCTTTTCCTTGCGCAACTATTGGATAGAGCCCATTAGTGTTTTTATCTTAATGAGAAGTTTATTGGGGAAACAAGGCTTGGATAATTTAAAATGTGGGGTATGGTTATTGTCCAATTCTAACCTTTCCTAGTGGATAGGAATAGTGTCAGAATAACTTTTAGGCATAGGATTTCCAAAAAATAAATAATAATAATAATAAAGTTGGTCATAGTTAGCAACAATTTCAGGTCTCTCCAAATGAGAAATTGTTGCTTTAATGGTAGCTTGAAAGATATAAAGATAATGCAACGAGTACAAATGTGATGATATCAGTCACCCTGCACTTGATCGTTGTTTTTGTTTCACAATCTAAGTAAATGCTGATATGTAGAATATTCCTGGTAGCAATGATAGCACAACTTTCTGCTAGGGTACAAATCTTCATTTGGGTTTGAACACCATCTTTATGTTTTATCTTCGTTATCTGGCATGATTCTTGTTATCTCCATCTCGCACCACACAGAAATCAATTTAATGAGTAAATCAGGGTTTCCGATTATGGTTTAAATGTTATCACTGTAGTGGGTTTTGCTTTTTCTTAAACAATTTGATATCATATTTCCACGGTAAACGTGAAGTTATTATGTATGCATGTTCAATTTCCATTTATTTTTAAGTAAAAAGGATATCATCCAGTGTTTCTCTCATCTAAGTGGGGGGAGGGGTGATGTGATTGCTTTAAAAACTCAAAGATCATGTTTGCATTTGGCGTTTACAGCATGTTGGTTGGTTTGGTTTACATAACATGAAATAATTTGATTCCTTTGATTTTGGCAAAAGAGGTCTTTAGGAATCTTAAATTTGGTTTTATTAGCTGCAAGTTTAACTTGCGTCAATGAGTCAATCTTTGTAAATATCATACCCCACCGCAAGATAATTTTTTATGAGCTCAGATTTATGCAGGATGATGATAATGTTGTCATTATTATCTTAGAACTGGGAAGTTGCGATTTCCCAAAAACACCAACCAAACCAGCAGCTGCCCCTCTTTGGCTCTTTTATTCCTTGATGTAGCTCCTTTTCATTGCAATATATCAACAAGCTGGTCACAAAAATTTCTGCGTTAAAGAACCCAAGAACCCTTGTGAATTCAAATATGTATAACTTGATTGAAGCTTGTGAATACTATTGTCACAAATCTGTTTTGATGTCATAACTACAGGAACAATCACAGAATGACATGGATGTTGACAATTTACTTTCTATTGGTACCTCTAACTCTAAGAAAGGATCACCAGATCAATTGCCAAACAACATCGAAGTTAACATCACAGAAGAACAGAGGTCTCGTATGGAAGCTAACAGATTGAAGGCATTGGAGAGAGCTGCTGCTCGAACACGCCCTCCCTTGCAGCCATCTTGATTGATTTTTGAGCGATTTTTCCTTTTTCTGTTTTTTCTCTTCTTATTCTCGTTTTGAAACTGTCTGGAAAGACAATGATTAGTAGCTACTGAATGTCTTATGCAAGAGGCAGTACTTCGTATTGAATGTCTGGTGGCAACTTCAGCCAAACATAACAAAACATTGAGAAGCAGGAGAATTAGGCCCATTTTTTATTCATGCCAGGGCCCAAGTATAATAGCAAGCGTACGTCTGTATACATAAGATGACCCTTCCCCAGTTAAGTAATTAATTACATATAATTGTATTTAAATGATTTTGACCAGTGAATAACACTTTGCTAATTTAAAGAAAAAAAATGATCAAATGAACTAATTGTCCTTTTTTAAATATATGTAATAATGAATTAAAAATACTTTAATATATATGTATATAAATGTAAGGTCACATGCGCAAAAGTAAGATGAAAGAAGGTACTAATCAATTAATATTATATAAAATAACATCATTCCTCAGTTGTGAATTTTTATTCAATAATTTTAATATATAATATATATATTATATAAAATTTAAGATTTAGTTTAGCAAGTATGAATTATTGAGAACCATATTTTAGGAATGTACCATTACCATAAATTTTACAGAAGTAATAGTTCATAGACACCTTACTGTATTATAACAAAATTAATTTATATAGGACTTGTATTCCAAACTTTACTTTTACAATATATATATATATATATATCGCTAATTCATTCATTCTTTATTATTAAAATTCTAATTTATTTATTCTTATTTAATTTTTAGAATTTGTTAGGTATAATTTCTAAAACAAATAATATAATATTTTATTAAAAATTTGATCATATATTTAATTATTTAATAAATTCATTTAAAATTACTTAGTATTTCATATAAGATCCATAATCTATATTAAAAAATAAGTTTATTATATAAATATCCAAATAGTATTAATTAATTATAATAATAACTATATTCTAATATTTATTATTTAAAGTATTTTTATACTACAATAAATGTATTGTAAAATAAAAAAAGATTTAATTTAAACTATTTTTTAAATAGCATGATATTTATTTTAAGTTAATTAAAATATCATATTATCAAAATTTTATAATATAAATTAGTACCTAATATAAATAAATTATACAAACTCTAAAAAAAAAAAAAAAGAATGAGTAAATTATGTTTTATTTATAAAGAATAAACAAATTAAAGACTTAATTGTCTTTAAGTTATTCAATTTATGTTTAAAGCAATTAGCACAGAAATAAGTGACTTTTAACAAAGTAAAATTATCATAAATTTTAGAAAAGATATTTGATAAAACCCTATCAAACGTGGCCAATAAAACTAAGTTAGTCTAACCCAAGTGTCTATGGTTAGATCATATAGTCATGACCAAGTAGATAATTCTTAATAGACACTTGTTTACAAATTCTAAGTTAATTTAGATTTTTGTTTAGCATTGAGGTGTTGTGGATTAAAGTACTAAATATTAAATATTAATTAAAAAATGTGTTTGAATCTTATTAAAACTTATTATCAAATACTATTTTTTAATTTTATTTTTAAAATATAGTAAAAATATAATAATTCCAAATAAAATTTTAATCAAATGTTTATAATCAAATTTCGGTAGACTAATCGTGATAAACACATATTTATAATTTTTTAAAAAGTTTTATTGTAACATGATTAATTTAAATAAATTCAGATAAACATAAGACTATAAAACTTAATTTTAATATTAAAAAAATGATTGGATTAGTGGTAAAAAGTGTTATTATTATTATTATTGTCAATTATCATAATTGGTACATGGGTGTAAATAAGCATGTCCTAAATGCTATCTTATCTTTGGGTGGGTGTGGCATGTTGCAGCCCCCCTCCAGTTGGTGATTTGGCAACCCTTGATGCTCTTGAAAAAAACATGGTTCCAAGTTTGTCAGTCCAAACATCAAATATTATACCTACGCGGAAACCTAGATTTCCGGCAAGGTTGACGGATACTGTCTTGATTCCAAAAACGACCGGCAATCTCAAAATCAAATTATCTAAATTTCTAAATCCAAATTCAAGATGACAGCTGTTCATACTCATAACATGGGTTTGGTTGGTGGTTCCGGACTGCCAACCCATTTTCTTAACGTGAACTCAATTACATAGTTACTGCCTTTTCTGACACCTGTTATGGTATTTAATTACGACACGTGTCAGGTTAGCTCCGAAGGTCCCTCCATTTATGGCTTGGTTACTTTTCCCTTCAATTGTTTCACCGATTTCCTGCCGATATTGATCAGACTCAGACTCAGACCAGATCAGATCAGATCAGAGATGTTCTTTTCTTTCTCTTTATTATTACACATACACACATTAAATCTCCCCTTAAATGCTTTTTATCTGCTGCTTCGCAGAATGGATAAATTGGAAATTCATGTCTGATTGTTAAAAAGTTTAGAACTTATTAATTAGTAATCGTGCTTGTTTGAGAATGAGAGGCGAGTTGATTGCTGAAGATAGAAGATAAACAAGAAAGGTAGCTACAAGGTATGGATTATGAGCAGTCCAAGTATATTCAATAGAAAATTATTTATATTTATTACTTTTTTTTTTTTTTTCTTCTTCTTCTAACAACAATAATAATAATGCATTCCCTGCACTGCACTGCAGTTTATATTATATATTATATATAATATAGGGCAATCTTATTCATAGAGTGAAGAAAAGAAATATTATTTCTCGTCTGCAAGTTCTGTGACGTGTTCACGTGAATGCCTTGCTGTTTGTTGTCCGTGAGTTTCGTGAGCAAGAATTTCAAGAACGAAAGAAAGAAATACCCTAACCTAGCCAAACTAAGCTAATGTCTCCATTGATGAATGTGAAGAAAGAAAGCTTACCAATGGACTGCTGTGTCTGCTGCAACTTCTACGGCTTCTGTTCCAGAGTGTTAAGTAGATGAGATTCTATTCCATTACTGCTCTTGTTTCAAGCTGTCTTGAAAATGACTGAAATTGGCGCGTGTTTGCACTCAGTGAGGGGCTGGGGTCCGGTCAGCGGTGTTTTACTAGATCTAAAAGATTTGGGTTTTGAAAGTGATTTTGGTAAATAGCGCCAAGACAGGAGCAGGAGGAGGAGAATTGATATTTATTTGCCCTTTTTTTCTTTTAGTTTTAGGCTTGAGTTTTCCTGTAGCTTTGGTGTTGTGATTGTGTCGCTCTTTTTGGGAACCAAGTCTTTGGCATTATGATCAGGAGGATCCATTTACTCTTCATTTCAAGAGTTTGAAAATTGAAAAAAAAAGAAAAAGGTCATTTTGATGGAACCACTGGTTTCAAGGTACTCTCTTTTCTTTTTTATTCTCTCTGTATTTTCTCTTCTTCCATTTGTTAGATCGGGAGATGCAGAGGCGCTTTTGTCTCTCAAATCATCAATTGATCCTTTGAACAACACTCTTTCTTGGCAAGGAAACGACTTCTGCAAATGGCAAGGGGTCAAAGAATGCATGAATGGAAGGGTCACCAAACTTGTTCTAGAGTACTTGAACTTGTCTGGTACTCTGGACGAGAAAAGCCTTAATCAATTAGACCAACTTCGCGTTTTGAGTTTCAAGGGAAACTCAATATCTGGGCAAATCCCAAATTTTTTTGGCCTTGTCAATCTCAAATCTCTTTATCTTAATGACAACAAATTCTCTGGTAAATTCCCAGATTCTCTTTCAAGCCTACACCGTTTAAAAATAGTTGTTTTAGCAAATAACCAGATCTCAGGTCCCATTCCTGTATCGTTACTCAATCTCCGGCGATTGTACATCCTTTTTTTGCAAGACAATAAATTCACCGGAACAATCCCTCCTTTCAACCAAACCAATCTCAGATTCTTCAATGTGTCTAACAATCAGATATCTGGTCAAATTCCGGTTACACCTGCATTGGTTCGGTTCAATTCATCTTCATTCTTTGGGAATATCCAACTCTGCGGGGAACAGATTCAAAATCCATGTAAAAGGACTGATTTTGGACCGGCAATGAGTCCTGCTTATCCCACAAAACCAAGTTCAAAATCAAGTTCATCAAAGAGACACAAATTGATAAAAATCATAGCAGCAAGTGTTGGTGGGTTTGTGCTGCTCATAATATTATGTGGTGTATTATTGCTATGTTCGGTATCCAGTAGCAAAAAAGAAAGCGGGGGGGAGACAAGAAGCAAAGGAATAGTCAATGTTGAAAGAGAAGGAATAGAGAGATCGGGAGGAGAAGGGTCAGGAGGAAGTAATGGTGGTAATAATGGAGGAAAACAAGTAGGATTTTCATGGGAAGGTGAGGGTATAGGGAGTTTGGTATTCTGCGGAGCAGGAGATCAACAAATGAACTACAGCTTAGAAGATTTACTGAAGGCGTCGGCAGAAACATTAGGAAGAGGTACAGTGGGGAGTACGTATAAAGCAGTGTTAGAATCAGGATTCATAGTAACAGTGAAAAGGCTTAAAGATGCAAGGTATCCAAGGCTGAAAGAATTCGGAAGACAGATGGAAATTCTTGGAAGGCTAAGGCACCCAAATGTTGTACCACTGAGAGCTTATTTCCAGGCTAAGGAGGAGCGCTTGCTTGTATATGATTATTTCCCCAACGGCAGTCTCTTCTCTCTTATTCATGGTATGTATTCATAATTCATTCTCTTCTCTTGTCGGTTAGCTCTACTTTAAATTATTATTTGGATAGATTTTGAATGGTAATCTTTGTTGAGTTTCTAACAAAAACCCACAAGAGTACTCCCTAGTTAATTACATTATTGGACATAATTAGGACACTTTATTAAATTATGTCTGTAATAATAGTAATGTACGATTGAATGAGATAGGGATGGGGTCGCACGGATGCTGCTGCTCCCTTTTCTTCGCTCACACACCGGAGTTTAGACATTAAGCCATGTGAGATGTGACCCCACGAAGTTCTTTCCATTAGGTGAATCAATAAAAGACAAAACAAGATAGGTCTCTTTCCATGCTCTTTGTTTAATAATGATATAGTATAGTATATATAAATCTCAATCTGAAAAGGCGTGAACTTTTTGTTGACAACTCATACTCATTAGTAATAGTGAGTCGGACCTTGGCCTGCTAATGTTGTCCTGTTGAAAATACGGATTATATTATTGGGATAAAACATAATTAAGGACATAGTTTGTTCATGTGTCACAAATAAGTCTTTGACCCTAATATTGAAGGGTATTTGAGTTATTTTGATGGGTTAGAGACCTATTTATTATAAATAGATAAATTATATCTTCATTTGTTAAAATACAAAAGATCAGGGGCCAAAATGTTATTATCCTTGTACGTTTTCCACCCTATACTTTATTCGCAATATTTTACTTCCTTGTTATATATATTGCCTTTTAATTTTCACCTTTGTTTTTTTACCTTTGTATGAATCGCCTTTCCATTGTTATATTTGTCTTAATTAGGTTCCTCATTTTTTGCAAATACCAATTTTTCCTATGTGATTAGTTCTTGCTAATGTACATCAAAATGAAACAATGGTTCATTCCCTAATAATATTTTGGGGTTATGTTTTATTTTATTTTTTCAGTGTTCAAAATTAGTCAACATGCAGAATTTAATGACAACTAAAACTGATAAAGCTATACTTCATATGGTTGGGCATTGCTAGTTCGGTAGTTGTTCTTTTTGGCCTAAAGACATTGTTGATGTTGGTACTTACAAATAAAAAATTTGTTTTGATTAATTCAATAAACTAGAATATTTAGGTAATAAACTTTCCACGTGTCGAGCAAAGAGAGTAGCGACTGTGTACTCTCTTTAGACAGACGATTGCCATTAACATTGCTCTTTTAAAGGTATCTAACTATCAGTTGTAACAAATATGTATTATTAGCCCTTGTAATTAATATACAGTTTTCGATGTCAATTATTTTTTTGTCTTTGCATGTTTGATTCTTGTACATCCTTCTACTCCTAAAGAGGCTGTAAAATCTTTGTTGAAAGTTTGAAACTTATACTATCAAGACACCAGTGGATTCATAAATTCACTTTAAATGGACGATTGTTTATGATAATAATATTAAAGTTCAAGTTATCTTAATTGCTTTATTTTTTTAACTATACATGTATGTCTTTACCTTTATAAAATGATAGCCTGATTATAAATAGCATAGTGCTTGTTTTCTCAATTTATTCAGTTAAGCTACTGTTTATTTTCATTGTCCTTCATTACATTATTGTAATCTTAAATTTTTTGCATTCATTTTCTTATTAATAATTTCTTCTTTAAGAGATCGAACTTTTTTTAAAACATTTATATCATTTATTCATTAGCCTTGATATGCCTAGCTTAACCTTCAATGAGTTTTCATGTTTATAAAGTTAAATACAAACTTCTTTCTATTGACATTTCTCTCTCTTCTCTCTTTCCACCTAGTCATTCCTCTCACTTTCATTTTTAAGTTTTTGGGTATGTTTGAGATTGAGTTGTAACTTTTAATTTCACAAATTACAATTGTGGGGGAATGAAATCTCTAGCAATCTAGCATAAGTGAGTGGGTAGTTGGTAAATATTAGTTATCAAGTAAAAGTAGACGTTTGTCAAACACTTCAACTTCTGTGTTTTCATAGTTAAAAGTAAAATGCTACAGTATATAAACATACTCTTAATTTGCTTTTAAAAAGTGGATTTCACATTCTTAAAATCTGGCTTTCTAGAATTAGATTTGGATTTATCCATAACTACCAAAGTGCATGTCAAACACTTTTCATTGCCTATAAGTATATAATATCTTAAATACAGAAGTTTTAGTTTTAAGCTTTACTTTGATATAGTTTCCATCGTCTCGTAGGTTTAAAATTTGAAAGATTTGGGTAGGCTACTCTATTGCTATTGCCATAACAGGGTGTGTGTAAGCAGCGAGAAGCAAGTTTAGAATAATATCTGTTCTTTGATTGAAGTATGTATCAAACAGTTCCTTTGCCGACCCTCAAAATGATTGCATTATTTACAAGATTAATATTTATTAGACTTCTCCTGATAATGCAATATTAATGTTTTGGATGATACCTTAACTATTCGATGTACATTCTTCAGTTTCATGAATTTAACATTTTTGTCTAATTTCATAGGAACAAGAACTTCAGGTGGTGGAAAGCCTCTTCACTGGACATCATGCCTCAAAATAGCTGAGGACTTGGCAAGTGGACTGCTTTACATCCACCAGAACCCTGGCTTAACCCATGGAAATTTGAAATCCTCAAATGTTTTATTAGGAACGGACTTTGAGTCATGCCTTACTGATTACGGTCTCACCTCATTTAGAAATCCAGACTCACTTGAAGAATCCAGCGCTACTTCTCTTTTCTATAAAGCACCTGAATGCCGTGAAGTCTGGAAACAACCCACCCAACAAGCTGATGTTTACAGCTTCGGCGTCCTTCTCTTGGAGCTCTTAACTGGAAAAACTCCCTTCCAAGACCTTGTTGAAGAACACGGTTCAGACATTCCTAGATGGGTTCGATCAGTTCGCGAAGAAGAAACTGATTCTGGGGACGACCCTGCCTCGGGTAACGAAGCATCAGAGGAGAAGCTTCAAGCACTTTTGAACGTGGCAATGGCTTGTGTTTCACTTGCACCAGAAAACCGCCCTGTGATGAGGGAGGTTTTGAAGATGATAAGAGACACAAGAGCAGAGGCTCAAATTTCATCCAACAGCAGTGATCATTCACCAGGGAGATGGTCTGATACAGTTCAGAGCTTGCCTAGGGAAGAACATTTGAGCATATGAGTTTTGAGTACTGCATGATTAATTAAAATTAGTAAATCTGGTGGCTTCAAATTTATAAATTTCGATTCTTTTCCATTGGATCTTTGATTAGTTAACCGAGAATTGTAGAGTCTATTTGTGTAAACTTATTATTATTATCATTATTTTCTATTTTTAGCTGCATTTTATGGTTGTAGAAGATTGAATTACTTCTATAATGTCCAATTTATCATTTGAAATGAGTTCAATGGGAAGTGTTATTATAACTTTTTGAGACTTAATGCTGTTGACAAGTTATTCAATGTATTCCTTACTGTTGGAACACAAATGCTTAAACTTCAAACTTAACTTAGCAATCAAGAACAGATTAATTATTGATTATATGTCCTAGATTTAATAAGGATAAATATGTAATTTTATATTATTATATTGATTAATAAAATTGATAATTTATTTATAATTTTTTATTTTGTTGACTGTTTATATATAAAATTTTTAAAATGACAATTATAAGAATTAATTTTAATTTATGACATCCTGTTATTAAATATTTTCGATTGTAGCATTATCAATATTAGGACATTGATAAATTTAGATTATATCGACATATGTTATGTTTGCTTTCTTAGAGAATGAAGGCAACTAATTTTATAAGGTACTAGTGAAGATATTTACTTAGTCTAACATGTGGATGCTTGTTAGAGAACAAATTTATCGAACTGACCTGCTTGAGAAACTCATAGGAGTGTTATCCATGTGTTTATGACATTTCTCTTAGTTACGATGATATAACTGATCTATAAACTTGAGACCTTCAGGTACCTTATTTGTGGATAATATATGCTTTGACATTACACCTCCGTCGTCCATAACGAGATTGCACATAAAGTAATGATTGAGCAATATGAGAAGCACATGAAGGTTGTAAGAGATCAATAAAAGATTCGCCGCTCTAGATAACATAGAGTCGATATCCCAAAGGGCGCCATTTTGACATAAGTGATAATATAAGTTCATAGCCATGACGAGCTCTGAATGGAGTTTCAGAAATTTTAAAATTATATTACCAACTTTAGTCAAAAGTTTCAATAACCATAATTTAATAGAGTAAATATTTTTCATTCTTTAGAATTTTTGGTGGAATATGTATGAGGCGAAAGGATTGTATCATATGATAATCATACACGAACTAAATTTTACTAATTTAATATTATTTTTCAATTGAGGGTTATGATGCATTGTTAAATGTCACTCTTGATATATAGAAATTAGTTTCTTAATTAAGGAGTTAATTAATAATAAATTAATTAGATTAATTTATCTAGATTTAAGAAATTTATAACTATCTCCATTGCCAACATAAGAAAGAATCTAATGGGTGGTATTGAGAAATTAAGGTAAAATTATATAGATAAATGATTAAGAACTTAATTGTTAAGTTCATAATATTTAAGAGTTTATTTAATAGTTTTGAAAACTGTTAAGTGTTAAATTATAATTATGTAAAGTGTTTGTATTTAATTATAATTATTTAAATTATAAGTTTCTTAATTTGATTAAGATAATATTATTTAATTAATTAAATAGTATTTAATTTAATTTAATATATATATATATATTACTAAATTTTCTACGTTATGTGGATTATTATTAGAGAACACATATTTGGGTGACTGATTTAGAGAAAGGTGTTCACGTAGTATCCGTATTTAAGCCATAACTTTTAGTTTTAATATTGGATTAATGCTATTCAAGAAGTT
>JAXCLQ010000009.1:15110309-15140443 GCA_035584115.1 Cedrela odorata | reverse complement strand
CCAAAAACACGTGTCATTAAGCCTATGTTTGAAATCAAATAGAATTGAAAACACAATGATATATATATATATATATAAGAATTCATTAATTCTAATTATATTTCCATGACATTAACTACAATACATTTAACATATTGTTATATTCACTTTTTTTTTTCAAATTTTATTTTAAATGTTTCAGGTTTTACATTATAAATTTAAATTTGAGTTGGGAAAGGCAGCAAAAGTAAAATAGGGACTGTAGTAGTGTTCCAATGGACAAAAGGACTACAAGGAATACTAATTACTAATAAGACATCAAAAACAGGTATCAGTTAAAGCGTCTTTGTATCAAGAAGCCAATAATAATTATTACACATAAACAAAGCACCAAAACTTGCCCATTCACAAAACGAAGTCTAACATCAAAGGCCGGTGCTCCTTGAAAATGAAAGTTGCCACTCAATTGGGGCAATTCCCATTTCCTCTAAAAGCTTGTTTGTTTGAGAAAAATGCTTGTCCAAATTATGATCAGCAATTTAAAGGGAAAGTTTAATTAAATGAGCATCATTTAAATTTTGAGGAATGTTAAATATTTTAAATTTTCATTTTAAATAATTTAGTATTCATCAATTATTCGATAAAATAGTGTGATAAATGATTTTCAAAATTCTATAGATATAATTCAATTGATGAATGACATCCTTTTGGACGAGAATTTAAGGTTAAAATTTAAGATAATTGACATTTGGCATTAGTCTCTAGCAAATAACTATTCATTCAAGTACATTGACTACAATACTAGTTATAATCTGTAATAAAGATACTTAAAATTGGTACACTTAAAATAATGACAATGTGCACAGCAAATAAATCCCACTACCCCAAAACTTTGTACCTTAATGTGCATAAGAAAATTATAGAGCAGTTACCATATTCCTTATGAAATCAAACTAACCAACAGCCAAAGAAAGAAGCCTCTGTTTGCAGACAAACCAGAAGGATGCGCTGATTTACGAAGGTGGTGCTTTGTCTTATTAATCAACCTGTTTAAAACATTCCATTAAAGCTCAATAGCGTAATCATTCAATTTTTCTTTAAAGTAATCACCTTGAATTTTTCTCAACTTGATCAAGCATAATCAAATTTAGTGAAAGTAATTCAATGATTAAGGATAAACTTTATTCATAACTCCCGATGGTTACCCTAATTACAAGTTAGAACCCTCTGATTTGGACAATAGGCAGAAAATCCCCCTGCTGGGGAGGTTCATAAAAATTTTATGAAACTTCCTGGAAGGTTCATAACAAATTTCACGCAAGGTTTATGATAATCTTCAAAATCTTAGGGGGAGTTTTTCTGACAAATTTCAAAACCGTGGAGTCATAGTTAGTCAAACATCAGTGGTGATTAGTAGAGATTAGAGTTGTACATTTTATTTTGGGGCCCTCCATTTCCCCACGACCCCAATTTCATTTAGAAAAAAGTTTTGGACAAAAATAGAGAAATAGGGTTGTGATGAGAATGATTTTCATCCCCAAATTGAAATAGGAATGAGACAGAGGAATCTCACCTATTCCTATTTCCCAATTTTTCAAAAAAAAAAAACCCCATTTTTCTTAAAAAAATTATTTTATTATTTAAAAATTTAATTATATTATATTTATTTTAAATTTTTAGTAAAATATATAAGTAAAAAAAATAGAAAAAACGAAAAAATAGAGAAAATGAAAAAAAATAAAAAATTGGGGTTGAGGATAGGAGTACCTCTTACCAAAATCCTCAGTGGAGGAATGAGTGGGGATAGAGGAGAGTATAGGAAATGGGGATGGGGGACCAACATCCACCCCTATTTCCCCAAACCCTAGTAGAGGTCAATGAGTTTTGCCCATCGAGTAATAATTAAACAATTGAATAAATGATTAAAGTCATTATTCTTTAATTTTATTTTTATCTCTGTATTATTCTAAATTTAAGGCCTGAGATTACTCTTAAAACTAAGTTATTCTTGTACTGGTCTCCGAAAACAAGAAATGTAATAATCCAAATGAATGACATTCTGAGATTACTGGATAGGTTTCTTTCTGCCTGGGTGCTTCTTTTGCGATAAATATGAACGCAAACATAGAGAGCATAAAATGCAGACTACTTTACCATTAGTTTATTCATTTATTTTTTCTGGGTGAGGAGAGAGAGAGAGAGAGAGAGAGAGAGAGAGAGAGAGGTTTATTGATTTTAAATGCAGTTTCATTTGTCTGACGAGTATGGGTAAATGCAGAGTACTTTACCATTAGAATGGTTAATTGTAGAGATAAGGTGGTTAAAAATCAGTTTTAAGGATAGTTAACTGTTGTTAAAGCAGTTGGAAATTAACAGAATTCTGTTTTGGCTTATTAATCATTTTTCTTTATTTTGATGTAAAATATATGCTAGCTGATCACATTATAAAAAGAGAGAGATATAGCTTGTATTGGATAGTTCTTATTCTTATTATTCGAGAAGAAGAAGAATGTTGATTATATAATTCTAGAATTTGAGTCATTTTGTTGTTGTAATTCATTTTTGTGTTATTGATTAATAAAAGGTATCAAAGAGCAGTTTTGTGACGTTTTTGAATTTTTTGGGACAAAAAACGTCGAAATAAAACTATTCATTATCTTCTCCTAAATATCAATGAGTATTTTTGTAGAGAAAATCAGCATATCATATTTAAAGTGAAATAAAACTAGGCTAATTATAATTTTTAAGCTCTAAAATGTATTAACTAAGCCAAAATCAACACAATGACAACAGAAACTTGATCTCATAAAGTGGATACTTAGTTATACTTGTTGAATATAATGTAATTTTTTTTTATTTAGCCACTTTGGTCGTTGTAATCGAAACCCAGTTTAATGCTTATACAAAATCGTCCTAGTTTATCAATGTGATTGAGCAATAATTTCATATTCACTATTTTTGTCTCCAAAATGTAATGCACCTTATACAAATACAAAAGAAATGAAAAAACATGGATAAAATGGGTAAAGAGAGTGTAACTTAGCCATAAATATAAGGTGAATTTAACTTAGACTATAAATATAATTGAGTTAAAAAAATAGACTATTTTTATAAAAAAAAAACCCTCTTTTTGATATTACTATTTAAATTTTAAGAATGGAGTTCTTTTAGATACCTCTCTTGAGATTTAGTAAAATCACACATAAATATAAGTTTTCTTAAACTAACAGATAGTACTCATCAATAGTAATAACGTTATGTTTGACGGTTAGTTGACTAACCAAAATAATAAAATTATTAAAATAACTTTGAATATATAAAATTTATATATTAGTAGTATTTTTAAATACCTCTCAAGATATTTAGAAAATTAACAAAAAGTACATTTGAAAGTCATTATTTTTTTTTTAATTTTGGACATCAAATTTAACTTAATAAATATATATAAATTAGATGTTAAACTTATTGTACATATCTAATCTGTTGCACAAAATTAACATAGTAGTCAATTTCTTTCCTCTTGTGGCGAGTAGAAATTGCTCTCTTTAAACATATACATCCCGACAATACTATAATAATACTCATATAAATTGAACATAACCATCAAATATTATAATAAGACTCATATAAAATTGATATAAATATTCATATAGTGCTATAAATGTTATGCCCCCGCCTATAAGGTTCATATGTGAGAACCGCCACAGACTCTTGAGACATATTCTAAAACTTCAAATATATCTCTCAGACCTATAAGGCTTCTTAAATACCTATCTCCTATATAATTATTCACATATGTTTCAAAACAATTTCAAAAACATTTCATAAAACGTATCTACATAAATTTGTCTTTCTGAGACATTTTTAAATCATTTCGCAAATAAAAATATACTCTATTTATAAAAGATACATAGTACATAACCAAATGCATTATTTTTAATCTATAAATAAATACATACAAAAGTTTTTCAAAACAAACCTAGTAAACTAATTTAACAAGTCGGTGAGTCGAGGATGAGAATGATATATGAGAGTTTTACACCTTTAATTGATCTCCAACACCAGATTTAGAATTATAAGTATTTGTTCAAAAAGGTTTCAGTGTAGAACAAATTTATCTCTAATAGATTTTTCCTAAAAATAGTTATATTTTTCAGAAAATAAGGATAATCATCAAAAGGTCCAAACTGTCAGGATTATTTTCTTTATCTTCTAAACTAATTTTGAGCTTAATCCATTTATGTACTAACACAAACTTTTAAACCCAATTTTAACACTTTAAGAACAACCATTAAAGAAACTTATTCAAGTTTTAAAGCACAATTTAAAATAATATCACTATAATCACAAATTAAAAACTTGACCATGCATAGTAAAATTTATTTTAAAATTTACACTAAAATGAATTCTAAGACTTTAGAATGAGTGGAATGCTTACCAAAATCAAAAAAAAATTCTTAGATTTGCTTGAATATTTGGATTTGAAGAATCCCTAAATTGACTTCAAACTCTAACTTTCTCCCATGCCAATTCCTGTCTAAATCTTTGAAAATAAATGTTATAGCGATTTTAGAATGATGAATTTGTGTTGTTATAGGCGAAAAATCAAAAGAAAAGGGAATGATTGATGAAAAAAAGTGAGGAATCGTTAAAAACATATGAGAGAAAAAAGAAGGAGAAGAATGTGAGAGGAGGAGAGAAAAATAAAGAAATTTTTGGAGACTTGAGGTTTATATAGTGGATAATAGAATGACGAATTTACTCTTAACTTTAGAAATGAGTCTTATAACTCTACCCCCATTAAAAGAATTTTGTCCCCAAAATTTCACTCTCCATGATAGAAATGATGATATGATATGCCATTAAAAAATCAAAATTCGACGTACCTGGTCAATGAAATAAATAGGGATAATGTTGTCGCATTTGATATTGGGTTCCTGTATCATTTCTTCAATTGTAGCGCTTCATCATAAGACCTTTATCATGAGAATTACCTTATTCTTTAGCACTTGTTCCTGTTGATCCAAGATTGCTACCGATTGAACTTCATAATTCAAATCTTCTTAAAGTTCAATGGGTAGAGGTTCGATGATATATGAAGGGTTGGGAACATATTTCTTCAACATTGAGACATAGAAGACGTTGTGTATCTGTTGCATCTCTTGGGGTAGTTCAGCCTGTATGTTACTGGGCCAATTCTCTTGATGATCATGAAAGGCCCAATATATCAAGGATGAAGCTTTTCTCAATATTTGAACCGAATCACACCTTTCCAAGGTGATATCTTCAAAAACACCATATCACCTACATCAAATTTGAGAATTCTTCTTTGGTGGTTTGCATATGACTTCTGCCTATCCTTAGTCGTCTTCAATCTCTCTTGAATCATTTTCACGTTTTCTGAGGTCATCTCAATTAGTTCAACATTTTTGAGTTTCTTTTCACCCACTTCATCTCAACATAAAGATGTTATGCACTTTCTTCGTATAGTGCTTCATAAGGAGCCATAGCAATATTGGCTTAGTAGTTGTTATTGTATGCAAATTCAATCAACAGAATGTATACATTCTAATTACTTTGAATATTCAACACACATGCTCGTAGCATGTCTTATAACGTCTGTATGATCCTTTTTGACTAACCATCGGCCTGAGGATAGAAAGTATAACTAAAATTCAAGGTAGTGCCCATTGCATTCTTAAGTCTTGGCTAAATTCGAGATGTGAAATGAAGATCTCAATCTGATACAATAGTAACTGGTAGCCTATGGAGTCTAATCACTTCTGTTATGTACAATTTTGCTAATTTATTCAATGAGTACTTGATTCGAATGGGTAAGAAGTGCATAGATTTTTTAAGTCTGTCAACGATCACCCAAATAACATCGTGTCCAGCTTGTGTTCTAGGTAAACCAACTATGAAATTCATTATGATGTGCTCCCACTTTTATTCAGGAATTGATAATGGTTAAAGTGTCCTTGCTGGTCTATGATGTTCTGCCTTTACTTGCTAACAAACCATATACCTGGCCACATATTCTGCTATATCTCTTTTCATACCTGACCATTAGTAATTCTCTTTGATGGTTCGATACATCTTGGTGTTGCCTGGATGCATGGCAAATGCAGACTAATGAACTTCTTTCAAAATTGCCCTTCTCAACTCATCATCTTTAGGGACATAAATTCTACCTCTCATGGTTAAGATACTATTTTGTATAAAATAAAAGTCACCTTATTTTTCATTTATCATCTCTTAGTGCACTTTAATCAATTCCCCATCCTGCATATGTTTTTCCCTAATTTGGTGTCCCATGGTTAGTTTAATTGCAAAACTACCTATTAATGCCTCATTCTAATCATATTCCATTGTTACCCTTAACCTCTTTAATTCCAAAAGTAGTGGCATAAAGGCCGATCTTACATGTGCTATGGTGACTAACGATTTTCTACTCAATGCGTCTGACACCACATTGGAGTTACCCGGGTGGTAATCAATTATGAGGTCATAGTCCTTGATGAGTTCTAACCATCACCTTTGTCTCAAATTCAGCTTCTTTTGGATGAGTAGATACTTCAAACTCTTGTAGTCTGTGAAAATCTGACATTGCTCTTCGTACATGTAATGGCCCATATTTTATATAACAACTACAATAAAATATTGGTGACTAGAAGAAACCGAGAAGGAGAGAAGAAAAGAAAGAAATAAGAAAAAGAAAGAAGAAAAAGAAAGAAGAAAAAGAAAGAAGAGAAGAGAAGATAAGGGAAAAGAGAAAAGGTGAAACCATAAGGGAGAAAAAGGAAGGAAAGAAATAAGAAAAGAAGAGAAAAAAAAAAGAGAAGAAAAGAAAGGAAAAAAAGAAGAGAAGAAAAGAAGAAAAAGGAGCAGGAATTGGCTTTTAAAGTGGTAAGAAAACTTTTTAGTATGGTTAGTCGATGATGGGTGTTGTTGGCACTGATCATTGCTTACATATGGCAGTATTTTGGTGCATGAAAATTGTGAAAATAAGATGTAATAATGCATGGATATGGTGGCTAAATTGTGTTGAGTTATAAAGCAGTGAATTAGAATGGGAAGAGTGTGCAGTTTGGTTGCCAAAAATTCTCGATAGGGTTTAGTATTTTGCAAACAGAATGAGTTTTAGACTTTTGATTAACAAACTGTAAAATTTTGTATAAACTAAACACAATAAGGAATAACATAGCCAAAAACCATATCATTTCATGCAAAGATGAATTCTTAGTAAAATTTATAAGACAGCTGCCCTATTCTGAACCCTAAAACTGTTTCTTTCCTGTGCAGTGTATAATGATTTGTTTATAACTTGAATTTTAAGAATCGAAATCAGGATCAGTAAGAAATCATAGAAAATAAACACACAAGGAATAACTTAATTAAAATTTCAGCTCAAAACCTATTCTTAGTTGATATAGCAGAATTTCAAAATCATCCCTTGTTTAGTAAGGTATTACCTAGAATAATCGAAATTGAATTTGCAATTCTCTGATTAGGTAACTTTAATTCAAGCTCTGTAAAATCTGTAGGAATCTAAACATTCTAAATTCCTATTGGGTTAATTGTTTATGCAGATTTATTTATTCATGAGATCAGTATATGACATTGTAAGTTCTAACGGAAAACGTTTATTTGTAGATCGTCGATCAGATCAACCACTAACTACACTGTGATTTGGGTCGACCAAACTTTAATCAGTGAGTGAATATTTTATTTTTCTAAAATATTGTTCGAACATAATGTTTGAAATATAAATGTTTTGGGGACTGATTTGAATTGTTTAACTATAATTGAGTATGTTCACTTGTGAAATTATGGAATCATGGTTATTTTGATATGTTTGAGCTTGTTGATTATTAATTGAATTTTATACAATTTTCTTTTAAATTCTTGAATTAAGACATGGATTTTGGGAAAAGATTTTGGATATACATCCAAAGAATTTGTAACATGGTTTGGTTTATGATTTTAAAGCATGATAATGAATTCATTTTGAGACATGAGCTTGATTTTTACTTACCAGAAATTTGTCCTTTGAGACCAGAGATAGACCATGTGCACATATGTAGATACATATTTAGGGCTTGATTGACGGCGAGATGTAACGAGTCAGGACCTCTGCCTCAGATGTCACATTCTTGAGAATATCTATAGTATTTTGGGGCATAACAATACGTAACACCCCAAGATACTAGAGTTTTACAGAGATGTATTTTAGAGGACAGTGATTTGTAAAGCCTCAAGATACCAGAGTTTTAGAAATATGTATTTTGGGGGACGGCAATACATAACGCTCTAAGATACCAGAGTTTTATAGAGATGTATTTAAGGGGAAAGGCGATACGTAACTCCTATAGATACCAGAGTTTTATAGAGATGTTTATTTTGTGATGACTCAAAATTTTGAACATGACTGAGATGTATTCTGGCTGATGGTGACACATCGTGGGTCAGGATACTTAAGTTACAGAGATTGTTATTTTATGATAATATAGTTTTGAAATTGATTTTATTATAGTAGAATGTGGTTTTCTTGATATTTATGTTTTCTTGTTTTATAGTATTCACTCACTAGGTCTTTTAAAACTTATCCCACTTTACTTTCCAGATTTTGCAGATTCGATTCTTAGTGAGCCCTTCAGTCCCTTGGAGACATGAACAGAGGAGAGGATATGTACTGCAGCCACTAGCACATTCGGGTTCATCATTTATAGAATGTTATGTATAGTATAAATAGAGTCATATTTTGGAGAGTCATGCATATTCTTCAGCTTGTATTATATTATATCCGATGTTGTAAAATGTTTATGGATTATACATATTTCATGTTTGGGCATATCACCCTTTTGCATTCTATACATGAGTCTAATATTATTATGCACATATAAGTAGAGTGTATATATTAGATAGATAGATAGAGACTTAGGGTGATGGTGGATTTTGCCACTTGCTGGTAACATATCTGGATTTGGGGATGTTACAGTACAAATAATATTGCCAAATCTTTAATGTGAAAATCACTGCTGTCAATTCCAAGTCATGGGTAGGGTAATTAACATCATACTTCTTTAGCTGCCAAGAAGTATAAACAATCACTTTTCCGTTCTGCATCAGTATACACCCAAATCTTTGTTTAGAGGCATCACTGTATACAACATACCCACCTTTCAGTATAGGAAGTGTTAAAATCAGAGCATAAGTGAGTTAAATTTTCAATGCTTGAAAACTCTGCTCACATTGCTTATCCCATTCAAATTTCACTTATTTTCTCATTAATCATGTCAATGGGGCAGCCAATAAGGAGAAACCTTCCATAAACCTACGATAATAACCCGTCAACCCTAAGAAGCTCATAATCTCTGTGACATTTTTTGGCTTTTCCTATTGCATTATTGCTTCAACCTTTTGGGAATTAACAAAAATTCCTTTCATTGAGATCACATATCTTAAGAATACTACCTTTCAAAGCTAGAATCCACATTTTAAAAAATTGGCATATAATCTTCTTTATCTCAAAGTCTGTAATACAATTCTCAGGTGTTGGGCATGTTCTTTCTTGGTTTTTTGAATATACCAAGATGTCATATATGAAAACGATCACAAACTTGTCAAGGTAGGGGTGGAATACTTGATTCATGAGGTTCATGAATGTAGTTAGGGCATTGGTTAACTCAAACGACATTACAAGTAACTCATAATGTCCATAACAAGTTCGGAAGGCTGTCTTGGGTACATCACTTTCTCAAATTCGTAACTGATAATAACTTGACCTTAAATCAATCTTTCAAAATATACCGGCACCCTGTAACTGATCAAACAGATCATTGATCCCGGAAGTAGATACTTGTTCTTGATGGTGACCCGATTTAACTATCGGTAATCTATACATAACCGTAGGGTCCCATCTTTTTTTTAACAAACAAAACTGGTGAACCCTATAGTGACGTGCTTAATCGAATAAATCCCTTATCAGCTAAATCTTGAAGCTGCACCTTTAATTCCCTAAGTTTAGCAGGTGCCATGCGATATGGGGGTATTGATATAGGTGTAGTGCCAGACACTAACTCGATATTGAAGTCGAATTCTCGGTCTAGTGATAGCCCTCTGGCAACTTATCAAGAAATACGTTTGGAAATTCTCATATTACTAGCACTTTTTATATCAAATACTCAAAAATTGAGGTATCAATTTCGTGTGCCAAGTATGCATGATAACCTTATCTTATTAATCTCTGTGCTTCCATCGCCGACACTACACATATGGGAAGCACACTACACTCACCCATCATTACTAACTTTGGTTCACCTACTCTACTAAACATTACTTATTTAGTAAAACAATCAACTGAAGCTCGATGCCGAGATAACCAATTCATTCTTAAAATGGCATCAAAATCTGGCATTCTTAAAGGAATTAAATCAGCTTCCAATTCTACTCTATTTACAATAATAGCACAGTCTCTGAATTTGTCTTCCTTAACAATTTCTGCCCCAAAGAGATGTGGACAATCAGTTTTTGATTTAAGGACAACAACTCTCTATCAGCATGAGATGCGATTGTAAGGCTAACAAATGATCTATTGGAACCTGGATGAATAATGATATATGCATCTTGATTGAATATGGATACAGTACTTGTCACTACTTCAGGATTAATTTAGGCCTATTTTTTATTGAGGGCAAACACACGAGTCTGAACTCTACCTTTGTCACACTCGACCCTAGAGTCCAGCTGTGACAATCGCCACAGACCTTCGTGATATACCCTCTATATCCAGAATGTACCACGAGAGCCTGTAAGATTATCAAATCAATACTCAGAATCTGAAAACAGTTTATAAATATGACCTCCCATCTATAGGGGCATTACCAAAGAATTAATCTCCGTGATCAATTTATTCACAACATGCATGAAAAATAAAATTTGTCAATTTAAATAGTTCACATGGGTTGAACAAATTAGTAAGATTATTACAAAATCATCAGAGTTCACAATTTTTTCTTAATTTCAAAACCAAATCCATATCCCCAGGAAAATAAGAATATCCATAAATACAAATTTAAAATATTACAAATTCAGAAAATACTATAATTTCTGAAGTTTTACAAATCCAGTGGACTCAAATAACACAAGGGAGTCAAAGGAGAAATAACCTACCAAGTGCGTCGAGTGCACTCTACTGCCACTACTAGTTCAACGAGAGCTAAAACTCATAGCTTAAAAGCTAAAATTATGAGGGGTGAGTATACAACTATATTTAGTGAGTGAATACATATATACATAGCTATATATACATGAACACACATTTTTAACCCTGATATTGGGATTTCATTTCTTATTATGCTTAAATACATATATACACAATTCATGCACAATCATGTTTGTAAACAATTAAAAAGGTCTGCAGTTAAGTTTAAAAATACTACACGGGCTGGCCATACCATCTCGATTACTACCTTAGCCGAGGTAACGGCAAAATCTATCATTGAGCATGTTATGCATAAAATCATGTACAATGCATTCTTTATAATTTGAAAACATATCTTATGTATTGTGTAAAAATAAGTTATTTCATTTAAAATATGTGGTTATAAAATAAGCCTGTCTCACTGAGGTTGGCCCGAGTAGTTACTTGGTGATAAAGTGACTATTCTTATCATGTCCATCAAGTTCACGAGATCTCTATTAAGTTGACATGACTTTCTATAGGGTCTCTATATAATTGCGCATATGCGTATCGGCTCACAGTAGGCTTACCATGGCTTAACCTCTTTTATACAGCCCCACTGTAGTACCAGTAACCTCTGCAGCCTCTCTTAGGTCTGTCCATTGGTTACAGCCTTATATATATAGTAGATATCCTAGCTCACTAGCCATACAATAATATCCGGCCTAACGGCCTTACATCTCCATCATATATGCATATTTAAAACAGTTTATGTTAATCATTTATTCACAATGATCTTTAAACATTTCAATAAAAACAAGTCTCCCTAGCCATCACAGCATGTATATCCCAATAGTTTTAAAACCTCAGACTAATCAAGTCAACACATCCCAATATCAAGTATAAATTAAATAAATACATTTCATTTTAACATTTCAAAACACATAGTTACACATAAATAGTACATATAAATACCGCACGCATTTTATTTACATAATACGTATGTATAAATCCACTCACAACAAAAGGGAGGGTATCCACTCCCTCAAAATCTCCTCGCTCCCACTCGGCCTTTTTTTTGGGTTCTTTGAACTTGATACCACACAAGTATACATATAGTGACTTTCACGACTCTAAATAACTTAATGTATATGCATTAAATATAATGCTCATGGAAAACATAACTACGATCTCTTTGTTGTCACATGACATATCATGAGGCTTATTAATCGATACCATTTAACCGATTTTCATCAATGAAATCCTATGGCAGTAAAGATTTCTATTCCACATTTCTGTTTAAAACGAGTTTACTCATTCTAAATCAATTTTCAGCATGTATATCTTCATCATATACTTCTAATCATACCATATCATTACACGTATCAAGATTTCCTACGAAATTAAAAGTAAATCTTTCGGGTGAACAATAACCCTAAGTTTTGACATGTTCAAAATCATACAAATTGTACTTGAAATTGGTTAATGGACTTACTTGGTATACGTAGAAGTCCTTAGAACGTTGAATCTCTGTTCAATCGACACAAACCTCAATTAGTAAGCGAAACCCTAATTTTCTTCTTGTTGAATTTTGTGTGTTTTAGCCCACATTTGGTATCACATTGTAAAGAAGAAGATGAAGAATTATATGGGCTCTGGATTTAACGAAAAACTTAAGAGTTTGGTTTAGATTTGCAAGGAATCTAAGAGTAAGAGAGGGAGAATGAGAGAAACTGTTTTTGTAGAGAGAGAAGAGAAAAATACGTAAATGAATGAATGCTAGATTTGCAAGGATCAATACCCTTGAAGAAGATATCGATCTGTTCGATGTGAAATTTCTCCCTAAGTTATTGACTTGTAAGGTATTAATACTTGTATTCATAAGTATCGATCCGTTTTATGGGTGTTGATCTACATTCTTTATGTATTAATACCATTGACCTCAAGTATCGATATTTTCTGTCCAATGATCCATTTTCTCACAAAAGCTTTAAAATAAAAATTTTTCCAAGGGGTTCAGCCCCCTGGACCCCAGTAAGAGTGTTGCCCCTTGACCCTGCTTGCTAACCGACTAACGAGGTCACAGATTGCATCAGCGTAGGGCATTATGCAAAAATTCATGTACGTCAAATTCAAATTACTTAAGTTGTTTGATTTATATACCATACATTAATTGATTTTGCCTAAGCTTTGTTCATATGTCAACAATTCTTGTATTCATGCATATGTGATATTGAGTATTATCAAATGACCATTCTATCCTTATATTTGAAAGACGGGGTTTACAGCCTTGATTCCTTTGAGAACTTGACGGTGCTGTGGAAAAACTACCCACTCCTAACCTTCTACTAGTTAGAACTACAAATTGACCCATTGGTTGTTGATATGATGGGTAGACAGTATTCTGATTGGCTACAGGTTGACTATCGGTTTCCATTCGGACTAAAATAAAACTGTAGATTGACCCATTGGCTGCTGATATGATGGGTAGGCTAGAATTTGACTTGTTGCATGTTGACTATTAGTTTCCATTCAGATTAAACTAGGACAATATTTCTTCACATGCCCTGGCTGTCCACAGTGAAAACATATCTGGGGCAGTCTACACAGACCACTATAGTACTTCTTACAATTTATACATATATCCTTTCCCTGCCTCTGTCCAAAACTTTACGCTAATGCCTTAAGTTGATGATGCAAACCAAGATGACTTCTGACCTTGTGGGGAAAATGGAGGATTATTGGCAAGACTAGTAGCTGAGGCACTATTAGAAAAGCCACTACTGTAACTCTTTTTAGACAGTTGCCCCACCTGTATACTAAGATCTTTTCTCTTCTAGAATAGGCCTTGAGACTTCCTTTCCCCTACTAGCTTTTTCGCCTTTAGAGCCAACTGAATCATCTCTTTGTAACTCTGATTCCTAGTCAACGACATCTTTTATCTAATTTCAAATTTTAACCTCTCTTTGAACTTGGCACATAGGCTATCTTCGTTGGCAAATTTCGGTACAAATTTCACTGAATCTTTTAACTGAGTTTCATATTTTGTCACTATTTTTCCATCTGTTTCAGCCTCATGAACTCTTGTTTCTTTTGATTACAATGAAAAGGGGTATAATATTGGTCCTTGAACTCCTGCTTGAATTCAGCCTAAGTCAAAGGTGATGTTGACCTTGCCTGAATATTTTCCCACAATGTAGCTGCACTATCTTTTAACAGCCGAGTAGCCACTTTTAATTTAATATCATCCTCTAATCCCATTCCTCAAATTCTTCTTCACATTCTTTAACCATCTATTAGCTAACATTGCATCGGTCATGTCACCAAATGGCACGCTCTCAAGTTGTCTAATCTCTTTTATAAGCTTAGAGAGTTTTAAAGCTGGTCTAGATGGTTTGGCTGCTGTTGAAGCTATAGTAGTCCCTGGATACAGGTAGGGATAAGGATATGAATAGGGATACGATGTCAGCTCTGGTGGCCCTTGTTTATGAAAAGGACCTTGTGCATTCCAATATGCCATACAGGCTGCCCAGGCCTCTGAGGTCATTGAAAGAGGCATTCTCACTTTTAGTTATGGATATTGAGGTAGAGGCACTTACAGTTCTTCAGTTTCAGGTGGTGGTAGAAATGATGAAGCCTCTAGTTCAGTATCGGGGACAATCTCTCTCTGTGGTCTACTCCTTCCTTTACTAAATTGCAGCGATATTATTTACTAAAAAAAAAATTCACGAGATCATAACCTATGTATATTGGTAATGAGTAATCTCTAATACTCAACTCACTTATTGTCTACTGTGATATTTTTCAAAATTCGATTAAAAATTAGGTAAAATAATTTCAAAATAGGTTTAAACACATTTCCAAGAATATTTTTCGAAATCGGGCTCTGATACCAATCTAATTGTCATGCCCCTGCTCGTGGGGTTCACATGTGACAACTGCCATAAACCTTTGAGACACATTCTAAAACCCTAAACATATCTCTCAAGCTTTTAATGCTTCTTTGATACATGTCCCCTATATAATTATTAACATACTTCTCAAAATAATTTCAAAAATATTTCATAAAGTGCATCCACATAAATTTGTCTCTCTGAGATATTTTCAATTCATTTCGCAAATAAAAGTATACTCTATTTATAAAAGATACAGAGTACATAACCAAATGCATTATTTTCAATCTATAAATAAATACATACAAAAGTTTTTCAAAACAAACCCAGTGAACTAATTTAACAAGTCGATGAGTCTAGGATTAGAATGATATATGAGAGTTTTACACCTCTAATTGATCTTTACCACAAGATAATGCTCTTTCATGCACTTGATTTCCTAAAATTGGGAGGTGAGGAGGGGGGGGGGGGTAAGCATATGGGGGTACACTCCGTAAGTAGATAAAAATATAATTATACATAAAACATAGTGATATGAATACATTTTAAGAAAATATTTATAGATGCATGAAAAATAAATTATTTTTTTATAAAAAAAAACATGGCCTATTATTCGAAAATCATTGGGCTGGCTCATTTTTTCGGTGATTGATTTGGCCGTGGGTAATCCCGAGACCGTCAGTGGGTTTTATGCAATGAAAACAATACTATTTTAATACAATAGTTCTTTTTAAAATAAAGAATGCAGGCTAATTATTTAAAAACTGGTCCACCACAGACATTGGCTTTGAGTAGTCACGTAGTGATACTCGTGACTGTCTTTAACAATCCAACAGGTTGAAAACTCGCTAACATCATCTTTCTATATATCTGCCTTACCTATAGCACACTCACTTAGACGGCCTCTTAATAGGTCAATCTCTAGGTTACTTTCTGTCACACACAGGTAAATTGATGTCGTGATGGCATAGAGGTAGGGATATCCTACCCCTATAAGCCTCAAATAAATTTGAACGTGTAAACCTGTAATGCAGATAGGTACAAATCGTATGCATGAATTCATATACATACACTAAGGGCTCCATGCCTATCAATACCATACTAGACATATACCACGATACTCATATACAGAATAGCATATGCACAAATGTCAATATGCATAGAAATGTACAAAAGATACCCATAATGTGTATACATAATTGGGCGTTGTGCCTAATTTACAAAACAGACAAAAACATTAACCCCTAAGTGACTGTATAAAGAATTTGGAATCCCAATGCTCTTTACGAATATCTCATAGAATTCTCACCTGGAAGGAAATCCTGCAATCACTAAAAACTGTGGCGGGGTGAGTTTTTGGGGAAAACTCAGTGAGTAAATATTGAATATATAATTTTAAGTAAATTCAGTTTCGACATAAAATATGTTTAAAGTTAAAATAAATTTCAGAAATAAATTATGTTAACATGACATCCACTGCATATTATTATAATTTCAGAATTATAATTTTAAATAGTTACATGAAAACAGAATAATATGTAGAGATATGTACAGATTTCAAGTCAGATATCAGATCGCTCTTCGCCCCCTAATTCTCACATGTACCGGTATCTCTACAAAACACAAATCAGGATGTGCTTTCAAAGCACATAAACTTCCCCACTTATGTCTCTCGACTAAGGTTAAGTAAAACTTAAAATAACGGCTAGCATGCTATTAGAAATATAGAAGTTAAAAATAAAACATAATTCAAAATACTATAGCCGCCTCCTAGCCTCAAAATCAATATCTCAACAACTCTTCCATAACAAAATATATATAGAGCCCAACGTAAGTTTCATTTTCCATATAAAAACAGAATGTAAATCAATTTATAAATATGCTATTTCTTATTTCGTAAAATATTAAGTTTTATAAAACAATTTTCAAGAAATAAAAAGCATGTAAAAATTCTACTCACAAGTGTCGCCAAAAGTAGAACAGAAATTAGATCACTATGGGCTGGGTGGCCGTTTTCTCAACGTATCTGTAACATATTTATACTAATTATTAACGTAATAATTGAAGTACACATGTTAAAAGTTTAATTACGACACTGATATACAACAAGTTTTTTCCTTTTTTTTGAATTATATTTTCTTTTACAATCTAAAATCTAGCGATTAATAATCGATGTGTTGATTATACTTAATTCACTATTACTAACTATATCTTCCGATAAATTTTAATTTTACATAATCTAATAGCTAATCAATCTAATTCTAACATAAACAAGCATAATCGGAAAAATGTTCGAGATAAATAGTACTTTGGCATGAACTATATTTTTTGGCATGAACAGTAATTTTGTCATGAACAGTATCCCCGTGATGAACAGTGAATTATCGAGAAGTGCATAAATACGACAATAACAAAGCTAGGAATCATATCGGGGGTCAATTTAACCCTAAGATGTCTGAATTGCAAGTAATTTCAAAAATTTTTAATTTGTAAATAGAGCACTATTCTCCTTCCGGCTCAATTGTTAACCGAATCGCTCAAACGAAGCTCCTAGAGTGTAGCCCGTGTCGTGTACGTGTGATTTATAGCAAGAAACGAAACTTTAATTGGTTAGAAATCAAGTAATTTGAAGAAATTTAAAAACAAATTAACAAGAAAGGAGAAAGGCACTCACTGGATGAGAAGAGGAAGAACACCCAGGTTTGTATTCTGACCAAATCAATTTCATATTAAAATGTAAGTAAATGACTCATTTGTCCCTAAAAAGAAATGAAAAGAAAAGAAGTTGGAAAGGTAAACATATTATTTGTTATTTTCCTATATTCCAGGCGTCGATTCTCTCTCATTTGACCTCAGATATGACTCTAATTTAATTCATATCGATCATTATCAAGTCCTCTTTTAGTAGAAATAAACCTTTTATCAATCGAATTTTTCAGTTAACGCCGATTTTTGTTTGAAGATCGAGTACATGAATAAAGCTTTAAAGGAAAATTTTCTAAACTTAACAAATTGTTATTTAATCACTCTCAATAACTAATTAAATATTAATACAGAGTTAGTAGCTCAATTTTTAACACCTTGACATAAATTCATAAAATAACAAAATTACCCTTCATGTGTAAAATGACCGAAATACCCTTAGTTTAAATTTTGGGGTATTACACTTTCCTATAGCTATAGTAATAAATAAACCTGGCCTTCCTGGCTATATCACCAACACAATCAATATGAAAATTCAAGAACATAATTATTTATAAACATATCATCGAAGTTCAAATTATATAAATAAGGTATCATCATTGACAATATAAAGAGTTTTACATTTTCGATGTCAATCTTGGTCTCATGGCCACACATATATTAATTCAATCTACAAGCTGTTCACATTTATTTTAAATTAATAATAATAAAAATATTTCTTATTTGGAAAAATAATAAGTTTTATAAAATAATTTAAAAGAATAAAAACATGTAAATATTCACTCACAATATGAGGGAAGGTGTACACTCCCTCACTGATCCCCTTACTGATTAGGTTCCTGCCTCGCAGTATTGATGTCTATATAATACATGTTGAGTACTATTAATATTTAATTCCATTCACACTTGTGAAAACCCTAAATTGATGGATGTATGCATAATCGGTATGAGTCTTATATATACCTATGAATCGCATTTTGACTTTTTAACCTCAAAATGACCTTAACCGGGTAAACCTTAGTAATCACATTATAAAGTTCGAAAAGAACTTTTCGTTAATATCTTGTAAGTCTTCTAACTTTTTTTAGATCCAAAGTTATGATCTCTAAAAGTTTGACATACAATTCAGGACTAACTATTTACTAAGTTAATTTTAGTCAAGATCAAGGTCGGGAGTATGCTACTTAGGTCTTGGGTATTGTGCTTGGGGTCATAGGTATTTGGTTCAGGTCAGGTGTATCTTACTCAGGTTAAGAATACTTGTTCAGAACTTGAAAACTTCTAAGATGACAAAACTTGAAAAATATTTAGAATATTTTGGGGGCTCTTTGATAAGACAAATGAGCTCTGATTCAAAAGGGTTTTCAGTGTAGAACAATGTTATTGTTAATAGGTTTTTCCTAAAAATAGCTTTATTTTCCAGAAAATGAGAATTACCATCAAAAGGTCCAAATCATTAAGATTATTTTCTCTTCCAAACTAATTTCGACCCTAATCCATTTACATATTAACTCAAACTCTTAAATCCAATTTCAACATTTCAAGAATAACCATTAAAGAGATTTATTCAAGTTTTAAAGTAGAATTTAAAATAATATCACTATAATCACAAATCAAAAATTTAACTTATACACAGTAAAATCTATTTCAAAATTTACACCTAAATGAATTCTAAAACTTTAAAATAGGTGGAATGCTTACCAAAACTCAATAAAATCCTTAAATTTGCTTGAATCCTTGGATTTGAAGAATCTCTAAATTGAATTATAACCCTAACTTTCTCCCATGCCAATTCCTGCCCAAATCTTTGAAAATAAACATTGTAGTGGCTTTAAAATGATGAATTTGTGTTGTTATAGGCAAAATATCAAAAGAAAAGGGAAATATTGGTAAAAGAGATTGAGAGAAATTGATGGAAACGTAAGAGAGAAAGAGGAAGGAAAAGAACGTGAGAGGAGGAGAGAAAAATGAAGAAATTTCAGGAGACTTGAGGTTTATATAATAGGTAATAGAATGTCAAATTTATCCTTAACTTGAGAAATGAGTTTTATAATAAAAGTATTTATATAAATTTTATAATTGTGTTTGGTAAATAATATAGTAAATATTAGTATTTAAAAATAATAAAAATATATATTCCAACTTTAATTTTTTCTCTCTCTGCCTTTTTTATAGAAAAAAATGTGTTTCGCTTATTATGATCATGATATTGAACATGTATTGTATGGTCACTCAATAAGTTTTAAAAAATACTTTAATGTTAGAAACCCACTCTAATTTTTGTATTAGATTTCGAATTATTGGAGGTATAATTTAATGATTTAAAAATATTAAAATATATGTTTGAGTTTAAAATATTGTATATTTAATTTATATTTATTAATATAAAATAAAATCATTAAATATTAAATATATAAATAAATATGTGATTAATTGAAAAATATGAATTGATAAATTAAATATTTTATATGTTATGTTTTTAAATTTAACAAAAATATAAGAATTATTAATATAAAATGTAAGAAAAGTTATTATAACACATAATGTTTCTCAAATAATTATCAAATATATAAGAATTATCTTATTTTTAAATTTATTAGATATATGTAATAAATTAGCACCTAATATATATATGTTTATTAAATTAAAGATCAAAAATTAAAAAATGACTTTTGGAGGTACTTTCAATTAATTTTCTAAATATCAGAGGTGGTATGTAAAAATTACTACTAGTATATAAATCTTATACACACAAAGTTATTTTAATAATTTGATTATGTTGGTCAGTTAACTAATGGTCAAATATACTAATGGTCAAATATAACAGTATTACTGTTAAAGAGTATTATTTATTAGTTTTTTTAAAAGTTACATCTATGTATAATTTTGATAAACCTCATGACCCCTTTTAAAGAATTAATAAGCTGTAACACTATTTGCCATTATTTAAATAAATACAGTACAATCATTGAGCCACCAACAAACTTATTGTCTTCGGATTTAATTTGTATAAATACAACAAATTTAAACATCACACATTTCACGATTATTCATTACTCTTTTTGGCCACCTATTTAACAATTATTAATATTTTATTTTTACTCGTTGAATTAGAGTTCTATTCTTTTTAATACTTTAATTAACTTAGAAAATATGTGCATACTATTATATATATATATATATAAAATAAAAAGGTTATATTATTTGTTAAACAACTATTTTATGAATAAAATTTGTGTTTGAGTTTATCTATTTTGCAATAACACTAAGTACGATAATTTGACCTGCAAATGGTAATATTAGTCCTCTTCTACATCAACAAACCTTAATAAGTTAGCAAATGCATATCTAAGAGTATGTTTATTATTTTTATGTTTCAACTTATTTTTACTTTACTTTAAAAGTCTAATAATTAAAATGTTTAATAATCACTAACTTTTAATAAAAATCACTCGCTCTACGTTTAATACTTTTAATTCTACAGACAACGTCTCAATCTCAAATATATTATTATTCTATTATATCTGTATTTTAGTCTATCAAGGTTTAACGGCCTCCACCATAAGAAGGCGCAATTTGAAGGTTGTCCTACTCCTACCCCAATTTGTTTGCATACAATGGTTTCCCTCAAAACTTGAAAACCAGCTTTTGTTTTAACATCCCCAAACATTACAACTAAACAAGACAATAGCCCCAACTCATCAAAAGGGAACTTAAAATTAAACATGAAGGAAAATAGAATCAAGAAACTTTATGATGTAAAAGCAGAGATGTAGAGAGAGAAAGAGAGAGGCTACCGGGTCTTCATTAATGTACAGCTTCTACAAGACAATGAACATGGAACACGGGTTAAACGAAAAAGGCGCAAATTTCTCCTTGTCTTATAGTTAAATGCTCAACATCATATTAGCAAAAATTTATAATAAATCCATAAATGCCTATACAAAGAACTCTTAAGACTTTAATAAATGAAAATAGAAATATTGGCAGTTAAATTTCCAGAAGAAAAAAAAAATTCCACACATTAGTGTAGGTGGCAATTGTGACACTAAACAACAATTTCCCAACCGGATGCTGGTAACAGTAATCATATTATCATTGTATACAAAACAGAAACTTTTGGCAGTTGGATTTTGAGAAGGAAGAATGGATCTTTACAAAAAATTAGTATCCCAATCGAAGGTTGGTAACAGTCATAATAAGAATAAGAAAGAAGAAAAAAGAGAACAAAGAAACTTATATCGAATAACCTTGCATGTGAGAGATCAAGAAATGATAAGCAGGACATTTTCCATGACTCAAAGCCACACCATATGAAGCTTGCATGTGAATAATTAATAACATAAGCATTTTTCTTACATCTCCTGCAGCAAATCTTTCCAATAACTTCAGAAGTGGTAGTAACCATTCTAAAAACAGACAGAGTTCTCGAATAGAACAATGCTGAAAGGAAAAGAAAAAAAAAAAGAGACTACGTAGCTCTTCCAGGGTAAAGAAATACTATATATTACAATTACATTTTCCAGCATAAAGAATTCTGAACCTGTAGGTCGTACAACTATCTTGTATAAAACTAAATTCATCAGCATAAAGAATAATTAAAGATGTAAGATTGGTGGATTTAACCAATGAATGACAGTCACAATGATGCCCGCAAAAATGCCGTAAAAAAAGCAACAAGCAATCATGTTTGATTGAGAAAACTTCATAAAACTATATTCATAAAACTAAATTTGATTTGTAAAAAAATGATAGTGATCCACCATCAACCATACTTATTTAAGGCAAGGTGTAAGACACAACTAAGAATACATGTGATTGAGTTGAAGATATGTCTTAGAACTATTCGTGTCTTATGGTTAAGGGATATTATTTATTGTATATATATTTATGTAATTAATTATAAATTAATTTACGATTAATAAAATAACTTTTATATCATTTTGCATATTTAATTGCTAATTTATATTGTATATAACATGGAGAATGAGATCTCGTGATGTATTATGATTTCAAAACTTTATCTATAAAGAGTTGTACATATGAGTACATAGTTTCTGATTTAAATATATCGAAATCAGTTTCCGATTGAGGTAATGTCATATGAAAATATAATATTATATGACTGGTATGTTTGAACTATCAAGGATTAGTATTGAATACTAATAGTTAGGTGATGAGTCTTATATTATAAGAGCATAAACATGAGTAATAAGTTGGTGAACGTATTACTGAACGTGACAAATCAGATAGGTGATTATCCATAGTCAATGACACGTCACATAGCTGTACTAGTGTACCACTAGTTTTATGATATGAGGTGTCATGACTGTCCTCCGTACTGAGGCACATTGTTCACTTGAGTATATAGCATTGGCCTAGCTACGCTTAGTGAAAGAAGCTTGCTGACAATGTATTTTAGTGTATGAGGATAGGTGATCACTAAGACAAAATTTGCTAGCTCAGATGTTGGAGCTTGAGATCCTAGGTAGAACTTTCATACACAGGAATAAAGTTTTTGGCCAAAGCATGTATGTCCGAAAAAATGTTTTACGTATATATGAATTATATATATGATTGAGGTTTTAATCCTAAGATTGAGTTAGGGGTTTAACGATATCATAACCCACACTTGATTAGGAGTTAACAGCAAATGGACTTTACTATATATACGTATGACTATATAAGTTTATCCGATATATTCATTTATCTATGTATGATGTCATAACATCTTGTTAGAGGTCACTAATCATTAGAAACTTTGTTTATAAAAAGTTATACCGAAGAGATACAAAAGAGTTCGTATCTGTCTATATCTAGCTCACAATGAATCTAGGGGGTCACATACATTAGTGATACTTGATGATGATAGTAATTACTATTATACAATTAATATTTTCTGAGCCTAAAGGAAAAAAAAATAAAAAGACTAGATAGTTATTCTCGGGTAAAGAAATACTGGGTATTACAATTACATTTTCTAGCGTAAAGAATTCTGAACCTGTAGGTTGTATAACTATCCTGTGTGTAATGCTCTGCATCAGCATAAAGAATAGTTAAAGGTGTAGATTTAAGCAATGAATGACAATCGCCCAAAAAAATGCCCTAAAAAATGCAACAAGCAATCATGTTTGATTGAGAAAACTTAATAAAACTAAATTCATAAAACTAAATTTGATTTGTAAAAAAAATGACAGTGATCCACCATCAACCATACTTATTTAAGGCAAGGTGTAAGGCATAACTAAGAATATATGTAACTGAATAAGATAAAATACACATTTGCTTTTGGGTTAGTTGGTATGTAATCAACAAGAATCATTTGTTATAAAAGCCAAAATTTATTCAAATTTTTAGAAGAAGTTCTCCATTTTTGGTTTAAACTCATTTTTGTGGGTTTCAGATATCATTTTGACCCTTGAAGACATCCATTAAACTCCTTTTGATGAGAGGAATCTAACCACGGTCTCAAATTGACCAAACAATATTTCAAACTTGAGAAGCACTCAAAACAAGGCGATTAAGGTTTCAATCTTTTTGGTTCATATGCGTCATTATAGTGCTAAAGTTTGATAAATTGATTTAAAACAGAGTAAAGAAATAAAATTGATAAGATAAAAGTAAGCAGAAATAATAATAAACATATACAAATTAAATGAAGCCATTATAAATAAACTTACTTGATTTTATTTAAAACTTGGAAAATTTGTTTACAGGATTGTGAGCAGAGAATTTTCAAAGAATTTTACAAGTTATTTTCTCTCAAAATTTGCCTCTACCTTTATAATGAGTAAAGATTAAAATATATAGCTAACTAAAACTAACTATTACAATTGAATGATTGAAACTAAATTATTACAACATAAAGCAAATATTCCTTTTAGATAATTTTCGGCTAACGTGGCACACTTGTCTTCATAAATGAAAAGTAATTTCGTCTTGATGTTGAATAATTGTAGTAGTTGGCATGAATAATTGATTTTCATAATTCAAATTGGTCTTGGGATCCACCAAAAGAATCTTCAGGATTATCTAATGGTTCTTAAGTACTTCCTGTGGATGAGTCATCGAATTGTTGGACTATCATTACCATTACTTCTTTTAACTTTTCGTCCTTTGATTTGCGTTTGCTAGATTCCAAAGATGTGTTAGAAACCTTATCTCTTTTGAGTGGAGTAGTTAGAATAGTCATTACTAATGAGCTGGATACTTCTTTAACTACTTTTGTAAAGATTTTTCCATCTTTAAGCCATTGTTGGATAACTTGAGTAGAACATCTGGCAAAATCAAATTTGTCCCACCATTTGATTTTGAATTCCCTTAAAATAGACAAATGTAGATTAGGATAATATTTATCAATAGTAAAATTCCAAGATAAGATCCATGATAGGCTAAAATTAATGTGAAAATATATTTGAGGAATAAGAGGATTATTTAGTACACCTGCATACTTTGAATAATAAGGAAAAGATAACTGGAATATTTATTTTAGATAAAATTATGTGTTTATTGGAGTAGGTTCGAAATAATACCACCATTCAGCAAACCATGATGGTAAATTTTTTGGACATTGAGTATCAAATGAAATAAACTAGGAATGATCAAATGATCTTAAGTAAAACATATTGAACCAAACTTTTTGATAGTCTATGAAGTTATAACTATTTGGAATATAAGGAACTGAAAAGGATATTGATGTCTATAAGGACATAACTCTAAAATCTTTTATATTTTTGATTTTTTTGATTTCACAGGTTGAGTAGGCTATGTCATTTGGATTTTTGGGATTTTTATGATGAGTAATTTCAACAGAATTGGAATTAATGAGGATGAGTTCATAAAATTTTCTATTTTTGTTTGAGTTATCAGTAATATATTGACAATTAGGAAGGAAAAATCTTTAAGTAAATTGTTAAAGTTCATTCAAGTTAATTGGTTTTAAATAGAAGGTAACTTGTAAATGAGTTCTTTGAGGTTTTGTTAAATAAGAGGATTTTTGAATAGGATATTGCTGAGTAGATGACTCAGCTTTTTTCTGAGTAGATGACCCAGTTTGATAGGTGACTCAGTTTTAACAGTTTGAGTAAAAGATAAATGAGAAAATTAAGCTAAAGCTATATAAGAGTTTGAGACTGGAATATTATCATATCCTGAAATATTGACGGAAGAATGTGTATTCATTGCATAAGCGATAGCTCTCATAACTGTTTTATTTGCCATGGGTTTTCTGTGTCTGTTTGAACTAAAAGGGTTTGATCACTCAACTCCCTTTTCCCTTGTAAGAATTCTCTTGTTAGATAATTAGGGAGAGCATTATCTTTCCCCTTTATATACTCAATTTTGAAATAAAAAACAGATAAAATAGCTTGTCATTTAGAAAAAATTTGTTTGGATACAAGATTTTTAACATCTTTTTGAACAATTTTTTTTGCAAATTTGCAATCTATTCTTAGTAAAAATGTTTTATTGAATAAATCATCTTGAATTTTATAATGCATAAAACAATTGATAAAATCTCTTTTTTAATGGTTGAATAATTTTTCTAGGCACAAAGCCAAATCCCTGAATGATATCTAACTATTGATTATTGCTTAGACTCTTCTAACCTTTGTTTGAGTATTCCTCCATAACATATGTCTGAAGCATCCGTTTCTATAATCATAAACGCACTAGAGTTTGGAATAACTAAGCAAGGAAGATATTTGACTTTTTTTTTAAAATTCTAATTTCTTGACTATGTTCTTCTCTCTATGGCAGAGGATTCTTTTGTAAACTTTTGAATAATGGTTTAGAAATTTGTCTAAGATTTAGAAAGAAGCCTGCTACATAATTAAGTGATCCTAAAAATCTTTGTAATTGTGTTTTATCCTTAATTTCATCTAGAAATTTACTAGCAAATTCTATTGATCTATTAATTGGTGTAATTGTTACTTGATAACTTTTATGTCCTAAAAATATAATTTTTGTTTAAAATAATTTCATTTTAGGGGCTAATATGACTAAACTATTTTTCTTGGCTATGTGAAAGAAAGTTTGTAAATGTTTAAAATATTGATCTATTGATTTTGAAAATACTAAAGTATCGTCTATGTAAACTATAGAAAAATTTGTTTAACGATTTAGTATATCATTCATAATATTTTGAAATTCTTAAGGGGCATTCTTAATTCTAAATGGCAATACATTCCATTTGTAATGACCAAATGACACTGTAAAGGCTGTTTTATATCTATCTTCTTCAGCTATTTTTACTTGCCAAAATCCACTTTTCATATTAAATTTTGAAAATATTGTTGAATTGTATAGTCTTTTAAGTAAATCTTTTTTATTAGGAATTGTATACATAATCCATTGTAATATGTTATTGAGAGGCTTATAATTAATTACTAATTTAGGCACTCTTCTTTTTATTTCAGAATTTTTATTTACATAAAAAGTTAAATAGCTTCAAGGTGATTTGGATTTTCTAATAAGTTTTTTGTTGAGTAAATCTTGAATTTCTTTTTTGCAATATTCTAAAAGGTCATGATTCATTTGAATAGGTCTAGCCATAGTTGGTATACGTCTTTCACTAAAATATTTTTCTTAGGGTAGGTGGACTACGTGTCTTTTTCTACTCCAAAATGCACTAGGTAAGGTCTAAACATATTTTTTTTTTCAAAAAGTTGTTGGATTTCTTCTATTTTTTTTTAATAATGGGATTCTCTAACTGTTTTTTTATATTATTTCTTTTTGTAAAAGTTTGATATGACTTTGTTTTTTTATCAAATTTATTTGTTTATGAATAATATTTTGTTGGAGTAATAATACTTCTCTATTATTAATAATGAGATTCTCTAACTGTTTGTCTATATTATTTTCATATCCATATTGTTCACAAAATAATTCTATGGTTTGGCTAAACTATATCTATCAGTTTTCTTCTTTTGTTTTTGTTCTTGACATAATGCTAATTCTTATTTCTTAATAAAAACAAAAGGTTGACCATATGCTGTATTATTTCAAGGAATAGAACTTCCTCCGGAATATTTTGCTAATTTTTTTAGTATTCTATTTACGAAGAATTTTAGTGATCCTGCAACAAACTTCTTTTTCCTAAAAGAGGCAATACAATCAGATTTTTGGAATATATGTGTAATAAAAACATCTTTATACCATCTAAAGTCTCCTAAAGTTGGACATCTAAAATTAGTTAAGACTATTTTTGAACTTTATAATTCTTCTTGAGGATTTCCTATAAAATTCATTGTTATTGTGTAAATTAAAACTTCTACTGCATTCTGTATAGTTTAAATAGTAATATTTCCATCTTCATCTTCTTTTTGAATTTGCTCTATATGGTTGAGTATCACATTTTGATTAGATGTTCCTAAACTATTATCCCACAAATATCTAAGGGATCCTGTAAAATCCTACTACTATTAATTTTGTACATTTATGGTTTGTAGCTTTTTGAGCTTTATAGGCTATGGAAGCCATTCTTATTTTTTGAAGTAAATTCATTATTTTATATTTTGATCTACCATCTAAATTCCATTCATAAATTCGTTCTCCTAAATACATATCACTAATATATTTTGATTTTTCTTCATATTGTATTTCAAGTAGAGTTGGTCTAAGGTAATAATTTCTTGTAGGATTATTTTTTCAATTAAGAGTAGGTTTAGTCATTTTTTATACTTGACTTATTTCATTAGGTTTATTATCACTATCACTATCAGTGTGAATATCTTGTTTATTTTGTCCTATAGTATTTATATTCAAGGGGCCAAGTAAACTTACTAAATTTTGACTAATTTGTTCTAATAATTCTGATTTAAGAAATTATAAGGGCTCACTATCTTTTTGAGGCAAATTATAAGTTTTAAATAATAGAGATGAAATATTGGTTGGAAATTGTAGAGACTGTGTAATTGTAATATTTTTATTATTTTTTAATTTATCTTTTATTTGACTTTGATAATTATTTTGTTCATAAACCTTTTTAATATCACCTAAATTTTCTAGTTCTATATCCGATCTATTTTCTCCTATTTTAAAGGGTGAAACTATATATCATTTTCTATGGTTTTAATCATAATTTGTTCTAGTGGTGGATGAACTTATTGAATAATTCCGTGTTTAGTAGTATCTCATTTCTTGAGTTGAGAAGTTTGTACCTTAATATTAGAATTTTTATAAAGAATTTTTATATTATTTCTAGATGCATAACTATCAAACCAATAAAGAAAGGTATTGTTATTTTTAATTTATTTATTTCTTTGTACCATTCTGTCATAATTTCTTCAGTTTTTTTGTTTACTATAGGTTGAAAATATACCAATCTCTTTTTCACCTATTTTCTTCCAAATAAAAATCTTTTCTTAAAAATAATTTATCTATTTCAAAATTATCATTTTGTATCGTATTAATATTTTAAAAATCTGATAAAGTGGGTGAATTAGGTGATTGGTCAGCTATCGGTTCATCTACTGGTGGAGTATAATATACTATACTATTTGTTTCTACTTCTTCTAATTTAATGGAAGGTTCTTTAAAATGTTTTGAGCTACTGGGATAAGAAAATGATGATCTACCAGATTGAATATCATAATAATTAGTTGTTTCGGGTTTTTCTTTAAATAAATTAAATCTTAATTAAATCTTAATAATACTTTTCCATCTAAAATTTCAACTACTTTGGAAATCTCTTTTTGTACAAAATTTCTACGAGGTTGAGGGTTTTCTATTTTCCATACCTTTGGAATAGAAATTTCATTCTATTGAAGTAACGTTGGAGTATATGATGATGATGTTAGAGTATTTTCGGTCACATACCGGTAAATCGGTCTCGTGATGGCATAGAGGTAGGGATATCTTATCTCTATAAGCTTCAAACAAAACCTGTACATATAACTATAATGCAGAGAAATATCAATCATATGCATGAACTCATATACATATACTAAGGACTCCATGCCCATCAACATCATGTCAGATATATACCATGATACTTATAACCAAAGAGTATAAGCACATGTACATACAAAAATCACATCATACTGCGTACGTATTATTGAGCGTTTTGCCCAATATACAAAACAAACAGAAATAAATTACTCCTAGATGACTGCATGGAGAATCTGAAATTTTACTGTTCTTCCCAAATATCTCCTAAAATCCTCACAAAAAAAAAAAAATCTTACAATTATTGGAAACTGTGGTAGGATGAGTTTTGAGGAAAACTCAGTGTGTGGATACTGAAATGAGAATTTTAAGTAAATTCAGATTCGACATAAAATATGGTTTAAAGTTAAAATTAATTTCAGACAGAAATCGTACTAATAGAACATCCACTGCATATTATAATAATTTTCAGAAATATCATTTCAAATAGT
>JAXCLQ010000009.1:15093241-15110209 GCA_035584115.1 Cedrela odorata | reverse complement strand
GGTAGATTTGTGTCTTCACATCGTAGCAGACTTCATCCAAAGACTCAGGAAATTTTAATGTGTGTTTAAGATTAGTTATGAGTAGAATTTAATGGTAGAAAAATTTATTTCTATTTCAATAAAATAATTTTTTTATATTTTCTTATAGCATTATTATTTTTAATTAATTAATTTTCTTTTAATGATTAGCTTCAAGTTCTTTTAAAAAAGCTGAAAGTTGCGCGTATTTAGACGATGAGAATATTATTGATAAGGTAAATTGATTATTTTTTTTTTTTACTTATAAATATTTGTTTCTCATTAACTTACATATTATTATTCACTATTATATGAATAATATCAGGTAAGTATTAGCTACAATTGAGTAAAATAAAAATGTGAACTTGATAGCTATTATTTTGGACTTATGAGTTTGTAAATTTTTATTTTGAATTTATGATATTTTATGTATGAATTTGTAAAATAATTATATATTTTTTATTATTATTGAATTGTAGTGATCAATTTTATTTTATGTTGGATGTACTTTATATTTTATATGAGTGATGTATTTTATTTTGAATTAATACAAAAAATTTATAATTTTAATACTGCTAAAAATTCGCAAATATCTACATATAATGATTTTCTTGTATATCCACAGCTATATAAATAACAAAATAAATAAATAATCTTTTAAATCTAAAAGAAGATTGAATAATTTAATAAAATACATGCAATTAAGGAATATCCACACCTGAAATGCTATAGATAAATCTTCCAAGTTATATGCTTCAAGTTTTAAGGATTTTTCACGTGTTGTCCCTTGAACTTGCTACTCTTTCAAACCAACACACTAGAAAATAGTTTCATTGTGATTGAACAATCCATTATGCCCTAATGGATAATTGTTGAACACTTGTAGGTCATTTATCAATTACATCACAAATGACTTAACCTTACTACAAGTGTTCATCCTTAATAAGAAATGCCACAAAAAATAAATTATAGACAATTATACGATTTTTGTTTCATCTATCACCTTGTAAACAAGATTCAGTTAAACAAATGTCATTGATCTTAATTAAAACAAAATTTAATAAATTTGATTAATCTTAATCTTGAGCAAGCATTAAACTTATATTCATAATTTGTCTTCTGAGTTATTAAGAAGGGAAACTTATCAAATGATATTTATTCAAGTTCTTTGCAATACTTAATTATTTAAATTTGTGGCCACCATTTATTCAATAAAGTTTTGTATTGGAAGACAATTTTATTTATAAATAATATCCACTTGATCGATCAACTATTTGATACTGTAATTAATCATGGCTATTATAAATATCATGCCTATTTAATTGCATGTTTACCTTAAGTTTGTTTATTATATAGATTTTTACAACATTAATTTGTCTCCATTAATCATATCAAGAAAATGAAATGTTTTAATTTTTTGTTTATATTTTAAAATTCTTAATTATTTATTTTTAAAAAATACATAATAAGATAATTTTATTTATTTTGATGTAATTAATTACGATTTCATATTTAATTTTTATTTAAAATTAAATTAAATATTTTAAAAACACAAAAAATGTATATATATATATATATACTTTTAATATATATTAATTGTGATAATACTTTAATTATAAAATTTGTTAAAATAATACATATTATTTGTAAAATTTACTACACTTTCAACCATATAACTTATCAAATAATAACTTTTCTTTACGATCAATTATTATTATTTTTAACACAATAGAATCATATTATTTTACAAGATATAACAATTTCTAACTAGTTGACGAGACTTGAGACTAGACATTCAAATTAGCACGCTCATAATAAAAAGGAATTTAAAAAAAAAAAAAAAAAAAAAGTAGATAAAAAGGAAAGGCGGAGACGGGAGAGTCCACAATACTTTGGCATCAAATGCTTATGGAGATTCGCACTGTTGCTGAATTCCAAGATCTGCAACTGCAAACATCAATTATTATTCATTTATTTTTTCATAATTAAATAATAATAAAACTTCACAACACATCCTTATTGGCGCAGCAGCTCTTACCTCTGTCCTGTTTCTTTGTTGCGAGAGAACCCCGCAAACCAAAAGTAGCAGTAGCCAGTAATAGTATTAGCAGCAGCAGTAGCAGCAGAAGCAGAAGCAGAAGTAGTGATTTTAGTGTGAAGAAAAGTGAAAAAAAGAAAAAAGAAAAAAAGAAAAGTTCAGAAGAGTTAATCAAGGCTCCGCCGGAAAGTTGCCCACCAAAAGGTAACTCACAAGCCCAATTACTTTTTCTCTCTCTACTTTACTAGTTAGTGCTCTGCTCTCTTTATTTGCCATTTGGACCCTTTAGATTCTATATATTCTAAATCAAATGATGAACATTTTTTTTTTGGGATTTTTAGAGGCCTCAATTGGAATTGGATATGGACTTTAGGTGGAATTTTTACTGAATTCTGAGATTATTATGGACATGGGTATGGAGTTTGTTTGGTTTTAAGTTCTAATTTAGTTATTTTGTCAGTTAAATCTTGGAAAGGGCGGTCGGTGGTTTTTACGCCATGTGAACTGAGGTTTCTTGTGCTTTTGAGTTTAGAGATTTAAGAGAGATTCCGAAGAAAATATGGCAGCGTAGTCATACGACACAGAACATACCTTGAATCGGTACGCCATATCTTTTCAATCGGCTGCTACAAACATTACGTCCGAGGTGATCCAGATGTCCAATTACTATGGTGTGAATGCTTCTACAGCTGGGATGGATATGATTTTTCCGGGGAATTCGAGCATGATTGCCAACGCTCCAGGGTTAATTCAATCTGGGAAATTTTCTTCATCTCTTCTTCTTGATTCTCTTCCTGGGCTCAGGCATGATACAGAATTGGCCGCTGAGTGGTCTGTTGAGGAGCAGTATAAATTGGAGCAAGGTTTTGCCAAGTAAGCTGTTTTGTTTGGGTTTTATGGAATTTTTAACTTTTTTCATGGATATAATTTTAATTATTTTGTGTCAATGGTCTGTTAAAAGGGTTTAGATGTTTCCATTGATAAAATTTAATTATTAATATAAGTTATTTGTTTTAGTTCATGGCGTTGGTTTTGTTCTTGTTGCTGACATGCTTTGATTCTAATATGTGACTGTTTGGTTGGTTATTTTACTGTGTTCTGACGCTCAATGATCTCAATGTCTTGTTTTGATGGAGGATTTTTTAGATAGTTTAAGACAAACTAATGAAGTCTCTGATCAAATGTACTAACATACATGCTACCTTTTTAAGCTTTTAAGTCTTGCTTAAATGAATTTGTTTTTAATTATTCTTGTTGTGCATTCTTTTACAGTTTTTAAATATGATACTGTTATGTTTATTCTACTAGGGTAACAATTTATGTCATATGTTTCTTCCAGTTTTCAATTTTACTTTCAATGTTTATTTATTTTATGGTGGCAACATTTAGTTTATTTTGATTTGGAGTTAAATATTCAAGTATTGATTTTTGCATGCATAGTTATGGCGATGAACCAAACATTTTGAAGTACATAAAGATTGCGGCCACCTTGCATGACAAAACTGTACGTGATGTTGCAATGAGGTGTAGGTGGATGACAGTAAGCTCTTCACTCCTTAAAGTTAATAATGTCTTTCAAGTTTCAGCCGTCATTAGATATTAAAATTTCTGATACTGTCTGTTGTTTAGCCACATCTATGGAATTAAAATGGTGTAAACTTATCAGTTTTCTTTATCTACCAGCAAGGGCCCATTTTTTCTCTAATTAACCACACGAGAAGCAAATAGTGAAGATATGTGAAAACCATTTGCATCCTAATTAGCTATTTTCTAGTGGCTTGATTCCCAATATATATATTCCTCTCATTTCCCTTTGTCTTTTCCATGTTTTCTTTATTTGAAAAGTACCTGTCGAAGGAAAAGAACGAAAAAAAAGAACAAAAAATACTAAGAAAAGAAGAAATTCTATATTGATTTTTGATCTGTATAACAATGGGTTAATATAGATAACTCCAACTGTAAAAATAAGAAAGTTGCAAAAATAAAAATGTAAAAAACATATTCCTCTAAAGGATTATTTTAAAAATATAACTAATATTCTTAATCTTAGAAATTTACAGCTGTTAATAGATTTTCTAAAACTAACTTCCTTATTTCCCGACCCTCTCCCTCAAGTTGGTGAATAGATATTTTCCATTTTCAGCTTGGATATAATCACTTGAAACACTGGGCCACTCAATCCTTTGGTGAGCATATGTACTAGTTGGCAGTTAGTAGAGACATATGGTGTGCAAATCAAGCCATTTTTTAATTTCTCCTTAATGAAGTGTCTGTCGATCTCAATATGCTTTGTTTGATTGTGTTGTACCGGGCTATGCGTAATACTAATTGTTGATTTGATGTTGCAATAAAGTCTCATTGATTCATCTCACTTAATCTTCAGATTTTTCAAGATAATTTTCATCCACAGTAATTCACAAACTCCTTGAGCCATTGCTCAAAATTCTGTTTTTACACTATATCTTGTTATCACATTTTTTTTTTCTTACTTTTCAAAGTTACAAGATTTCCTCCAAGAAAGGTATAATAACTTGAGGTCTATCTTCTGTCAATTATTGATCCAGCATAGTCAGCTTCAATATAAGTTTTAAGTATCATTCCATCATCCCTTTCAAACAAAATTCTCTTCTCAAGACTTCCTTTTATATACTATAACACTCTATTGATCGCTTGCAAATGAATCTCCTTTGGATTGTGCATAAATTGACTAATCACACTAACAATGTAGGCTATATCAGGCCTAGTGTGAGAGAGATAGATGAGTCTTCCTACAAGGCATTGATACATTTCTTTATTCACTGCAATATCTTCTTCAGTCTCTCTAATTTTATAATTAGGCTCTATTGGTGTACTCACCGGTTTGCACGCCAATTTTCTTGTCTCTTTAAGCAAGTCTGTAATGTACATTTGTTGAGAAATGAAGATTCCTTATTTGGAATGTGCAATCTCAATTCCAAGGAAGTACTTTAACTTTCCTAGATCTTTGATCTTAAATTCACTAGCTAACCATAGTATAAGAGCTTATCTTTCCTTCTCATCATTTCCTATCATAATGATGTCATCAACATATACTAGGAGTACAATAACTTCCCTTGAACTTGAGTGTTTGACAAATAAGGTATGATCTCCTTGACTTTGTTTATATCCCATAGACACCATCACACTTTCAAACCTTTCAAACCATGCCCTCGGAGACTGCTTAAGCCCATATAAAGATTTCTTCAATCTACAAATCCGATTATTCCCTAAACTTCTGCCGTATCCAAGTGAGATTTCCATGTGGATTTGTTCTTCAAGATCTCCATGTAAAAACACATTTTTTACATCAAGCTGTTGCAAATTCCAATCATAATTGGCTGCCAAAGACAACAAGACTCTAAATGTATTCATTTTAGCAACTGGAGCAAATGTTTCTTGGTAATCCACATCGTGTGTTTGAGTATACTCTTTGGCCAGTAATCTCGCTTTATACATTTCCAAAATACCATATGCTTTATATTTCACTGTGTAGACCCACTTGCACCTTATCGTTTTCTTTCCTGCAGATAAATCTACTATCTCCCAAGTTTTATTATATTCCAACGCTTCTATCTCTACATTCATAGCTTATTTTCATTTTTCATTATATAATGCTTCAAACAAAGTGGTAGGAATCATAATACTGTTTAAACTTATTAGAAAGCTTCTATGAGATGATGAAAATCTTCTAAATGTGACAACGTGAGAGAGTGGGTAACGGGGATATTTGATGCATTCTCTAGTTCCATTCTTAAGGGCAATGTGCAAATTTTGATCTGGATCACTACTCAAGTGAGGTTTAGGCTTATTTAATGTAAGAGAATTAGAAGAAGGATTGGGATTAGAAACTATTACCTCGATTGGGCCTGCATAAGTTCAGGGATCGAAGGTGCTATTCGCTTTGAATATATTTGACCAAATAATTTTTTGTTATCTCGGGCAGGAGTAAACTTAGGATTTGTAGTGACTAGGTTAGACACTGACGTGGAGGGCACAAAGCTTGACGAGGAAGGTGTTATCCTTATCTTCCATCATTAAATTCTCCCATTGAAGATAATAAATGGTGAAGTATGACTGACTCTCATAAAATGTAACATCTGCTGAGATGTAAAATTTTTTTGAAGGTGGATGATAACATTTATAACATTTTTGGGTAGAGCAATGCCTTACAAAGACACATTTGATTGCTTTAGGGTTTAGCTTTCCCTTGTTTTCACTGTTAATATGAACGAATGACATACAACTGAATATTCTGAGTGTCAAGTGGTTGATAGTTTGGAGATTGGGATGACTCTGAAAACACTTCTATGACACTTTTATAATCTAGGAATCTAGAAGGTAAACGGTTTATGAGATGTGTTGCTGTTAAAACTGCCTCCCCATAATAAGATTTGGTAGTTTGGAGATTGGGATATGACTCTAAGAACACTTTCATGAGACTTTTGTAATCTAAGACTCTAGAAAGTAAACGGTTTATGAGATGTGTTGCTGTTAAAACAACCTCCCCCTAATAAGATTTAAGCACATTATTTTGAAACAAAAAATGCTCGGGTTGTATCAAGTAAATGACCATTTTTCCTCTTGGCAACTCCATTTTGTTGTGGAGTACTAACACAAAATGATTCATGAATTATCCCTTGTTCTTGAAAGTATTGGGTTAAAATTTGATTAAAATAATCTTTAGCATTGTTAGAACTAAACCTTTTAATTTTTACATCAAATTGATTTCGAACCATGACATGAAAATTTGGGAAGAACAAAACTCACATAAGACTTATTCTTAAGCAGAAAGATCTTACACACTCTACTATAACCATCAATGAATGAAACAAATCAACGTACTCCAAAAATATTAGGAATAGTAAAGGGACTCCAAATATCATTATGAATTAAATAAAAAAGAAACTAAATTTCTTTTATTTCTAATTGGAAAAGGTACTCGCTTATGCTTTGCAAATTCATAGATATCACACAAAAAAACTTGATGTCTAATCCCTTAAACAGACTAGGAAACAATATTTTAAGAGTCTTGAATGATAAATGTTCAAGTCTACGATGATGAAGCCAATTTTTTTCTTTATTTGATGAATAATACTCAGAAAGAAATGATACAATTGACTTGCCCTTAGAGAAAACTCAGATTACTTGGCGTATCAAGGTAGTATAGTCCGTCCTCTTCCTTAGTATGTCCAATCGTCTTCCCTGAAGTCTGGTCCTGAAATGCACAGGAGGTAGAATAAAAAATTACACGACACGTCTTAAGTCAGTCGTTTTATAGAGACCAGATTTGTGGACAGTTTTGATACATAAAATACATTTTTCAATGTGAGTGATGGACTGATCTTAATATCTTTTATTCTTGTTACAGCGATTAGTGAACCATCGGCAATGACAATTTTCCTAATACTTGGAAAAGGGGTATATGTGCTGAATTTATGTGATCAATCTATGATCCATGAGTTGACAAAGGTTTTATTTGAAGCATTAAATCCAATGAAAATAGGAAATTTACCTGAATGTGTAAAAGAGCAAGTACATGAGAGATTCTCAAAAGTTTCTAGCAAGGCTCTCAACTTCTCAATTTCACTCTTATTGAATTCTCCTGTTGCTGATTGCGATGCCACTTTTTCAATTCTGACAGTAGTGTTGTCAATTTTGGATGTTTCTGACATGGTTTAGATGGTAGGTCCTTTGAAACTACAGTAGAAAAGCTATATTAGTTTTCTGGCAACCTGATCTGGTGTGATTCCGGTAACAGTACGGTGGCCAAATTTAGAAATTTTCTCAGGAATGAAGGTTGATTGATGAATAAAATTTAAACGACAATTACGCCGAAAAAGAAAAAGAAGAAGAGAAAGGACAATTAAGGCCAAAGAAAAAAACCAAAAAAAAAAAAAATAGTCTTATAACTTTGATACCATGTTGAAGAAAAAGAATGAAAAATAATAAGAGAAGAAGAGATTCTTCATTGATTTTTGATCTGTACAACAATGGGTTAATATTGACAACTTTAGCTACAAAAATAAGAAAATTGCAAAAATAGGAATGTAAAAAATAGATTCCTCTAATCAAGGGATTATCCTAAAAATACAACGAATCTTCCTAATCTTAAAAATTTACAACTATTAATAAACTTTATAAAACTAACTTCCTTATTTCTTGATAGCATGAAAAAGCTTTATTGATGAATGATGAATTCATATTCAATTGCAATTAATCTTCTCTTTTTTCCTTAGATGATGATGATTGTCTAGGTTCAAGCTAGCTGGTTGAGAATAACACCTGCCTTCATATTGCTTTAAAAGTGCCGTCAGTCAGCGAAAACTTAAAAGTGCCATCAGTCAGTGGGAGATACTTCCTGAACCCTACCTGAATGCATGCTTCCCATCTGAACCTGTCTGCGATTTCTTGAAATCTCTCTTTTGATTCAAAATATTAGCTTGGCTCATTATTGCCAAGATAATCAATGATTTATCAGAATTTTTCTAATTAATCCTGTGCGTGAGACTTTCATCTCGCACAGCTCCTAAGTGAAGAGTTTAACCACCAAGTTTGGGATGGATTGACTGAGTGGTAGATAAATATGTTGATACATTCGAGTAATTGACCATTTCACACTTAGTGAACTAGGATAAATATCTGGTATCCGAAAACTAGAAGTTCGTCAAATCGGAAATGGTAATAGAATGCATATGTCATTAGAAAGAAGAATTAATGCTGATTTAATTTTAGGAATGTCTTTTCTTTATTTCTGATTTTATTATTATTATTATTTTTTAAAATTTTTGTGTTCTAGGATATTCTTTTTATAATGTGCATATTACTTAGCTAGAATCAAAATGAACCTGTCAATGTATGCTATGGTGCATTATCACGTATTGATTAATTCTTCTATGGTTTGACTAACAAAATATTGTTCGTTTATAGTAGTGAAATTGTTGTAATCATTTCCTTTATGTAGTGGATGTGCATACTCAAAATTTAAGTTGGATGTGTTTTCAATATTAAAAGAGCTTATTGAAACCTTTCACAGAGAAAGCGAAGGAAAGCTGAAGAGTATAATATGGGAAGGAAGGTGAACAACAGGAGGGTATGTTTGTGAAATTGTTTTGAACTTGTGTGATATTTATTTATTTTTGAGTCTTATGATTTATCAAGTTATGCATAAGTTGCTTTAGTACAAGGCTCTGAGGAAAGTCACAACTAACTTCTAAAATAGAGTTATGCTATCTTGTTATTACACATATATTCTATATGAAGTCATAATGAATGTGAAGTAGAACATTTTTGCTTTCTTTCCTTTTTTTTTTTCTTTTTGATAAATGATGATGGCTACATAAGCGTTGTATTTTTTAGTTAAAAGAATTAGTTGAAAGAAAGAATTATAATAACTGCTAATTGACACATCCAGACAAAGAGAGATTTCAGTACAATGATTATAAAGAAATGGTGAAAGATTTGATTTCCTAGGAATCACTCATTAGAATATCAGGAATCACTCCTAAGCATTACATCCGTTTTGTAGGCTCTCAAAGAAGGTTACTTATTGATGAAGCACTTAAGACCTATTATATGTTCTAGTGGCTCTATACAACATTGAGGAACATACTGTTAAATAGGAGCTATTAACTAAGCAACTTTGACTAAGGATTAAGTATCCTCCATGAAGAAGTATCCAGGAGCTATCTAGGAATGCTGCTGGCAAGAGAGCTGCTATTGGAAGATTGCAAAAAATGTTTTCCTCTAATATTCAAAGCTGGCGTCTGCAACCTATATTAGAAGCAAACAACAAACCTTAGTTTTGTGGTTCTTTATTGTTAACTTACCAGTTGACTCAAAAGCTTAGGTTCTAGCACTCCCTTACGTGCAAGGCAAGTTGATTGAACACAAGTTCAATTATGAAAACAAGCAAATAAAAGTACAACTTTATAATTTAATCGCAGAGGAGGATCTGAACACAAGACCACTTGTTCAAAGTCACTTCAATACCCTATGAGTAACCATGAACCAAAAGTTTAAGCTATGTAAGGGACCAAAAGTTGTATTTAAGCTCCAAAATTTTGCTATCCACATGAGCCTCTGGCTGGAGAAAGCTTTACCTTGCGTATGAAGTTTATGAGCATTTTTATTCCATAATCTCAAACTTGCAACTGCAGCTTGAGACAAAATAATTTTCTTCTGGTAAACACATAGTGAGAATGGAATTACGAGATCTTCCTTTCAGTACTATAATTGGAGTTGTAAACAACAACCGAACAATATGGTGGTTACTAATTGATTCACTATTAAAACCTCTTGTGTAGTACAATAAGTCACACTCTTATCAGAGTTGGGGAGGGATTTAGTTTATATTCATATGATATTTGAAGACAAAATAAAAAGAAAACAAAATAATACATTTGATAGTAAGTGTCTGTAAGTGCTTGAAAGTAAGAAATTTCAGTAAATAATGAATAGGAAGAAGTGGGAGAAGACTAAGAATCAGTAATTTCTGCTAATAACTGGATGCTGCTCACGCCCAAAATCTGGAATTCCACTTTGCACAAAGCAAGAGATCTTATATGATAGTTCTTCAAAATGTTTTTCCCAAATTGGGACATTACATCCCTACTTATAGCTTTTCAGAGGAGCTACTTGATGCTGAAGCACTTGAAGCTAAGGTAATAGCTGACTGGCAGTTTACACAAGCACTCAGCTTACATAGTCCTCATTTGGAGGTTGCTTGAGGGTGAAAGACTTGCTGGCTTAATAGTTGAGTCTGCTGACTAAGCAACTGTTACCTTAAAGGTTAAGGTTATATCATAACTATCTCACCCTATAGTACTGCTGAGTACAGTTGAAGGCCCTTGTGATCAACTAGCTTATATAATGTCCCAGATGTACAAACTTAGTAATCTTTCCCTGTTTTTAATTCCTTTACAAGTTCTTGAGTGTGGTATGTCCAGCCTGTGTTAGAAGTAAACCAATTTTTGGAGTTCAGTTTGTTTTGCGTAAGAATGTCAGGGACTACCATATTGGTGACCTCATTTTTTGAGTTGGCAGTCCTGCTCTGCTGTTCTATGTGACTTTTTGCATGTTTGTTAAGGTACTGGCTTCTTGTATAGGTATGTATAAATGTGTCACTTGTCTGTATTAAAAATATTTCTCCATTTTTAGAAGTCCAGTTAGATAACATGAGTTGGCAGTTTTCTGCTCATGCTCAATCTGCAGCATTTCTTCATGGGTACTTGAGGTTGAAATGTCTTCCACTTTATTATACCTTTGCATCTGTCCTGTTACAAATTTCACATGTCAGCTTCCTCCCCTGCCCTTTGCCAAATATTTTATTCTCTTTGTCTCCCACCCAACTTTTGAGAATGTCTACAACTTTTGCAGATGAAACTTGTAGCATTACTTCCTACTGAAAATGTGTTTTTCTCACTATATATTCATATTTTTACCTGTGATGTTGTCCGGAGTAGCAACGCTATCCCTTTATAGTCTAAGCTTTCATATCGTACCAGTAAAGTATGGTTGTTTGACAGTAATAAGATTTTAGCTCCACTGATGGGATTCATGTTTTGATTTATTTAATCAATTAATGTCTATAGGATGTAATGTTGATTGAAGAACCAGTTTTCTAAAGATCATGCTTCTTCAGGATAAGCTGGTGGAGTTGAATTCAAAGATGAACATTCCTTTAGTTATGCCGCAGAACATTTCTGCCTATCCTCTCACAATGTACCGCATGGATCAGAATAGACCTATTTCTTTTGAAGGTTAGTCTTTTCTTATTTTAAACTGAGCAACACTATCTCCCACTTGTTATTGTACTCTACTAAATTAATTATATCATTACACTTCTATGCATATATTTGTCGTCTTTCATATTCTGAAGACTCTGATGATCTAAACTATCCCACACTGTGGAAGTAGTGATGCTGTAGTAGTATAGATAACACGGATGAATGTATTACTACATTTGTTTCCCTTTTTCCTATTTCCTTCCTGCCGATATCCTTCTTTTTCTAAGTAGCACTATTTTGGTTGAGAAGAAGTAAAATAAAACTGATAAATGTTATAAGACTTTAAAGAGTTCTCTTCATCAAGAATATTTGTTTCATGTTGTACCCGCATGATCAGTTGATATTAAGTGTGTTGATCAAGTGCATTATTTAATCATTAAGGATACTTTCAATCGACTTATATTGATTAGAAGTCTGTTTTGCTATTTGTTTTTGGGTAAGAATCAGAAGTCTGTTTTCATATTTAACATTGGACCTTAATAAGTGTCAATTTGTGCAATTCTGAAGCAAAGACATTTGAAAGTTCTTACTGCTCTGGGGGATTCATAGAACTCTAAATTGTATCACTCTATGATATGTATGTAACTCTTTCACCTTATTTTTTATCCCTCTTTTACCTTCAAATTTTATTTAGGATTAACTTAGCAGAAGCTTGTTGAAGAGCTATGCCCATTGTTGTAAAACTTAATGGTTGCACTTGTGTTTGGCTTTTTCAAAATATTATTTTTCCAAACTTTAGTTTTTGAGCATTATGCTCAGTGCTTATGATGGTATGACTAATAGAACTCAAATAGAATGCAAGAATATGCAACAAATAATGCTCAAAAAAGTTAAATTGGCTTGAAGAAATCAGGAATACTAGGTAGCATGTTGATAAGAGGTTTCTAATCATAGATGTCATTCTAAAGTAGTTTAATTTAATCTCAAAATTTTACCATTTTTCTTGAAAATGCAAGAATTGATGGCTTAATTTATTTGTTTGAGTGCTATGGAGGGTTTTAACACTTCATGAGATCAAAAAGGTGAAACTGTAGTGATTTGATTGTTGGAACTATCTTGAGTGTTGGCCTGGGTTGGGATACAAACAAGATCTTTTTCAAACCTTTGCAGGAAGTTTTCCATTTTTTGTTCTAAACTTTGCAATATCACTTTTTAAGAATGCATGGGAGATATAAAGTAAAATAATTGCATGGTATGGTGGTGTAGGTGAGCAGTGGGTTGATCAGAGTTCTATTTTCTTGCAATCTGGCATTTTCAGAATACTTATTTGTTTACCTTGAAAAAATATAACCTTGTTTTACATTTGTACATTTTTTTTTTTTGTTTATTTTGATGTAATGTGTGTAATCCTATAGCATTTTAGACTTTGAAGTACCTTAGAGTGACTTTCCTATATACAATTTCTTTTTATGTACTTTTTTGTTTTGGTAGTTCTGGGAAAAAGTGGCACAGCCAGGCATCTGTTGGAACAGAATGCTCAAGCTTTTAGTCAAATCACGGCCAACCTTTCTACATTTAAGGTGAATGCCTCATTCGGTAGCTCATGTTGTTTCTACAGATAATCTGCAAATAGTTTGCTCCAAATACTTAATGTTGGGCGTTGGAAATGATAGTTTTATTTGACTGATTCACTGCCATGTGCTAAAAATATGCTGAACTGCAATTTACTGCCATTAAACTGATTCATTATACAAACAAATCACCTTGATTTATTTTGAAGCTGCTTTGTTCTTGCAAACCATTTATGGTCAGAAGAAAGCAGATATAGCTACCAGTACAAGGAATGAGAGCACTTTAATAACGAGGGACTTTATAGTAGATGTCAATTTAAGAACAGTAACTGATGAGTTCTGATAATGGGGGGAGTTTTTATGTGATTGGAGAGGCTCTCTTCCATTCTGTTGCTGACTGTTGCTATTGTCTTCAAATGATATTTAAGTGCTCATATAAGCTTTTGAGTCTTTTCCCAGTGGAATTCAAATTGCACATCTTAATATGAATCTTTGGCTTTTTTACATTTTCCATTTTTGTCCTGTTGCTTTCTCTTTCTTGGCATCTATCACATATATTTATTCATGTAATTTTAAGTTCCTGTTTTCCTCTTTGTTTTCTTTTTTCTTTTCCTTTATTTTATTATTTTGTTTTTGACAAAAACAGTTAATTATTTTAAGAACAGTTACAGGATAACATTGAGCTCTTTTGTTGCACAAGGAACAACATTACTGCCATTCTAAACGAGTATGTTAACACTTTTAAAATCTTAAATTTATTGTTCATGCTGTTGGTTCCCAACTTTGTTTGTCATAGAGTCAGTTGCTCATTGTTTGCATTGAAATGGTTTTCTGGTATTTGTAGCATGATACACACGCCTGGCATAATGAGCCAGATGCCACCTTTGCCTGTATCCATTAATGAGGATCTTGCAAATAGTATACTGCCTGGTACAACTCAGGTAAGATTGCATGCTATCTAACGCTTTATTTATATGATATGGTGACTGAGATATTCAAACCACATAATTAGCACTGTGGAGATAATTATTATGTATTACTACAATGTCATTAATGTCCTCTCATAACAATTCATTGGATATATTTAGTTTACTCTAAGCATATGAGTAACAGTAGATACTCCATAGCCTATATTGGTCCTTAATTTATAATATTATTTGATTTATTAAACCTTACTTTATAATTAGCTTCACTCTAGCAAGAGAGGGAGATTCTACCATTTAGCAATTAAATGCATCTTATTTGTTCTACTCTGAATGAGAGTGGGGATAGGTACTTTGTGACAATTTATTTGTCCTTAATGTTTTTGCCTCAATAAGTTTACTATGTGATTTCTTTTGCATTAAATATTTGATCTATTGAGGTCTAATCTGAATGGGACACGGGAGTGAATTTTATATAACATCTGTTTTTAATGTCCTATTGTCAATGCTTTATCAGTATATCTTGTCTTACTATATTTTCATTTTTGCTTTCACAGAGATTCATTAGATACACCTATAATTTTTTTGAAAATGATTGTGGAACTAGTTGTTTTGTGACAGTTACATTTTTCCTCGTGATCTTATAGCAGTTTAGCGAGCAAATAACTAATGAATAGATGAATAAATTCAAGATAAAATTTTTGTTCTTCAATAGTTCTTTGCTTGACTATCATGATTTAACTTTCTAAATAGTTATTTACCTTTTACAATGTCAGTTTAATTTTGATTTTACATAGCCCATGGTGTCATTTGTATCTTCTCATCCCTCTGCCTCAGACCCCCACAATCACTTTTTTATTTGTATTTGTTTTTTTATTTTTTTATGAGGATGAGTGGTCTCTTCTCAAACTTCAATACAAAGACCCATTCTAATGATGGTTTGACCTAATTGTAGTCAAGGATAAAATGAAATTTGGGAGTTGGACATTTGAAAAAGGTTCCTGAGGTGAATGGTTGCATTTGTTTTACTTAACAAAATTTGAGGTTTTTGATGAAACGAGTTAAATGATAAATTTCATGTATTTCCATATTGCATCTAGTTTTTTCTATTCAAAGTCCTTGACAAATTCAAAATGTGAACTAACTGAAGGAATACTGTAGAAGTTTTGGATATAGAGGATTTAAAATTTCTCTTTGAAAAAAAAAAAAAGAAAAAAGTTATTTTGCGAAGTGACTTCTTTTGTTAGGTCAGGGGATGGAAGTAATGTTAGTTTCCATAAAGACTTCTATCTCAGTAATTTTTAGATGTCATAGTGACATCAATCCTTGGAAACAAATTGAATTAAACTATATTAGGTCAGTTGTCATAAAGATACCAATCATTGGAAACAACTGGAATTAGATATATGGGTTGTCATCAGAACTGTTAAAAATCCTGTGATAAGTCTTAAGGATATTTACCTCTGTTGAATTTGGCCTAAATATAGGTGGATGAAAAGATTGCGATATTCTTTCACAACATTACCTGAAGTTTTTTAAATACTTATAAACCCTAGTTGCTATTCACCACAAGCCTCTTCTTGATTTTGTTATATTATGTGAGAAACCTCCCCTGTGGGGAATCTTGTCAATGAAAATACAAACTTTATATTCGTCTATATTTGGGAAAACTTTAGATGAGGTCAATGAAACTTTTTCTTAAAATTCATACATAATATACAAAGGATATTTAAGATGTCTAAGTTACAATCATTGTGGTGTTGTCTACGTGTAAATGTCTTGCTAAATTAAAATTCTTACAAATTCTTTTTGCTTTTATAATAAAGTTTAGAAGTATGTAATACTTTCAGCTGAATTGTTGGATACCATAGACAGCATTAATCTTCATCATTTCGGATATGTTAATATTTATAGTAGTGCCCTAAACAAAGATATCTTACACATTTCTGGTCCAATTAATATTTGCAGTTTCATTTCAGCCACGTCGAATTAACATTTTGCAGTTCTTGTGACCTATTCTTCCTATTGGAGTTTTTAACTATATTTGTATTCTACTTCGTTTTTGAACTTTCTCCTCTTTAGTTTTATTTTGCGTCAAGCCTGTCCTAAGAACATTGCATATGTAATGCTGATCATTGTACATTGTAAAGTGTGGATATAATTGTTCATCTCAACATTGGATCTTTCGTACATTGGTCACCTAAAACATTACTTAGTTGTTATTAATGGGCATTTTTTCTTTAATCAGGCAGTATCAATGTTTGATTGTTAGATAAGGTTTCTTCCGATTGTACATCAGTTATCCCACGTGTTAAACAATGATAAATTGACGGCCCAATAAATGAACTGAAAAATCAAAATGTTGTCGTTTTATAAGTGCTTGTGGAGACCCCTTTACCTTTATTTTTCTCATGTACTCCAGTCAATGATGCTTAGCTCGCCAATTGGGATCCAACTGAAGCAGGAACCAAGGTGCTGATGGAGAATGTTGAAGATGATATAACTGGTCTGTAAGTACAAAAAATTTTCTACTGTAAATGTGTAAGAATCTGGTCTGGTAGGAGGCTATTGTTGCGCACAGTACTTGGTGCCGCAATGGAAAGTTCCAATTTAGGAACCTGAAATGTTTACCTCGTCTGATGTCAGATCCAAGCGCCAGATATATAATAATAATA
>JAXCLQ010000009.1:15048876-15085681 GCA_035584115.1 Cedrela odorata | reverse complement strand
TGCAATATCCAGCCTCAGAAATTTGGATGTCATGACAATCAACAATTTTGCTCTTGCAAACATTCTAAATCCAAATCTCAGAAATACAACAGAAAATCTTGGAAGCCTTACAAAGGTTCAAAATACATGTTTATCAAAAGGAGAAAAGTGCCAAAACAATCAGGGAGATGTTTCCTTTGTGGGAAAAAAGGTCATTATGCCAAACAGTGCAAATCAAGAAAGAAGATTCCAACAAAGCTCCTTCAGTTGATTGACTAACCAGAGTTTGATGATGATTGGTATTCTTGGTCCAATGATCTTACAAATTCCATTTTGACACTTGATTATCAGTCAGATGTTCTTGAGGAATCAGAAGATGATGAGGATGAACCTATTATGAATGTTCCTGAGGAAGTTTCAATTGATCTTACAATGAATACAGGACTAGTATTCAGACCATATGTCACTGCTACTCTCAAAGCATCGGATAACCAACAAATCACTCTTACTGCTTTAATTGACATAGGAGCAATTTCTTCTATTATTCATGGCAAATGCCTACCTAAATCTCTCGATATCCCTACTGCTGTTAGTTTTTCTGCAGCTAGTGGAGATAAGTTTTACTGCCAAAAGTGCACCAGGCCACTTGATGTCTTACCTTTTGGAAAAAGGCATAGTTTCTTTGCTTTTGACCAAACAGGTGAAGATTTGTTACTGGGAACAGATTTCCTTTCCCTCATTGCTCCTTATACTTTTCATCCTGATGGTTTTGCATATACCATTGTTGACCCAATAAGCCAGCAGGATCATCTTTTTATGATTCCATGGATGGAATAAAAATCCATCTTTGAAGGGGGTGATAATGGTAAACTCAAAATCCAAATCTTGCCAGTCCAAAAGTTTGAAGTCAAATACAAAGAACTATTGAAATGTTGTGCTGATGTACCCAATAAATATTGGTCAAGAGAAAAATACTTAGTTTCTCTTCCCTATAAAGACTAATGGATCATGCCACATCAAATAGCATCACATCCGGGAATGCCACATGATGAGGAACTGTACAGAAAGGAGATTCAGACACTGCTGGATCTTAAACTTATTAGACCCTCAAAGTCTCAATGGGCCAGCCTAGCATTCTATGTCAATAAGCATTCAGAACAGGTCCGTGGAAAGAAAAAACTTGTTATTGATTACAGAAAGCTCAATGATTGCCTACAAGATATTAGGTATCCAATACCTAGAAGAACTCATCTATTGAAGAAGATAGCATTTGCAAAAATCTACTCTAAGTTTGATATGAAGTCAAGATTTTGGCAGATTGGCATAAGAGATGAAGATAGGCATAAAACAGCTTTCATTGTTCTACATAGACACTATGAATGGAACGTCATGCCGTTCGGATTAAAAAATGCTCCATCAGAATTTCAACATAGAATGGATGAAGTCTACAAGCCTATATCAGAATTCTGCTTGGTATACATTAATGATGCTCTAATCTTTAGTACCAATGCAGAAAATCATGCTAAGCATCTTCAACAGTTCAAAGAACTGACATTCAAGCATGGTTTGGCATTATCCGAGACAAAAATGAAGATTGGACTCAAGGAAATTAATTTTTTAGGGTTGCACATTAAAGATGGCTACATCATTCCTCAGCCACACATTGCTGAAAAAATATCTCAATTTTCTGATAGTTGTCAAGCAGAAAATAAATACAGCAATTCTTGGGAATCATTAATTATGCTGCAGACCACATCTAGAATCTTACAAAACTGACGTGTAACATATCAAAACATTTAAAGAAGCAAGCTTTATTTTGGTCGGCAGAAGTGACAGAAGCAATAAAGTAATTAAAGGAGATGTGTTTTTTCTTCCTCCTTTAAAGATTCCTGACACAGGACAGCTCATATTGCAGACTGATGCAAGTGATAATTATTGGGGTGCAATACTCATTGAAGATAAAGATGGCTATAGGAGAATTTGTGGCTATAAATCTGGCCAGTTCTCAAAAGCTCAGCAGCACTACCCATCTTCTAAGAAAGAGGTTCTAGCCGTGGTTAAAGGAATAAAAAAGTTTCAGTTCTTTCTTTCTCTCGATTCATTTGTAGTTGAAATAGACTACAAATATCTTCAAGGTTTGTTGAAGAGAAAAGAAAAAGAAATTCATGATCCTCAGCTAGCAAGGTGGTTAGAATCCTTGTCTATATTTAAATTCAGTATTGTGTACATCAAAGGAAAATCCAACACAGTTGTAGATTTTCTCTCCAGACCAATCTCAACAGTTATCATGGCTTCAAGCTCCAGAACACTTCCTGTAAACAGATAGTTTAAGGAAGAAGAAAATTCTTAGGAATATGACACCAGAGAACTCTGTAGAGGTCTACCAACAGAGCTTAAGCAGAAGATATTCGAGCTAGTTACGGATTTTCGTACTTATCCAGAATATCATAATCCGGTAACTAGCAGATTATGGAGGCTTATGGCAATGATAGTATACAGAACAACATTTGAAGAAAGTTGCTATAAGATGTTTGATCCTCAGCCTAACATTCATCAGATGCATGAAACAGTCTTCCAAATTCATAAATTCTTTCATCATGTTATCGATGAAGAAACCAACTGGGGACATTATGTGATATGTGCAGGAAACCCTGCGGCTTACTATATATATTGGTTATGGATTAATTTGTATCCTGCTGCCATATTATTCGAACCACATATCATCCATCGAAGCAGAAGATATGCAAAAGGAAGATGGTTTGATAGGCTCTTTGGTCCTTTATTCAAAGATATCTTTACGTTAAGGCTGCATGGCGGTTTTCAAATTACCCACAGCATCATTATCATAGTCCAGCTGAAAGGCATTTGGGGAAAAGACAATGATGGGAAAAGAAGGATGCCTTTTATCAAACCAATAATTCACGAACACACTCAGGATGATGTGAGTTCAATGTGGGGAGGTTGCTTACAAGCAAGACTAGCTTTATCAGAAGTCTATGAACAGCCAGCAAGTTATGATACTCACAGTCCGTTATCTCCATGTATGAAAACTACTCCAGATCTTTATTACAAAGAGCAAATTAGGTTTGGACAAATACATGGTGATGATGAGTATGAAATGAAAATAAGAAGTCTCTATCATGAGTGGTTGCGAAAGCAAGGATGAAAAGACGAAATTACCCCACCAGCATCACCACCATGGATTGAAGACGAATGGCCTAACCCACAGGAACCTATGATGATAGAATGGCTAGCCTGGCCAATGGCAGATGTTGAACCACTGCAGCAGATCAATCCAGAATATCAAGATCTGGATCTTGGTGATCTAGAACAACAGTGGGATGAAATAAAAGCCAGCCGTTGGAATGAAACTGACAAGGATATAGACTAAAGCGGAAGACATAGTGGACCCAGCAAAAGCAATGGTAAATGAGACCATTAATATAACATAAAGTATTATATAGTAAAGTGTGTTGTCTTATAGTATGAGTTGTATAAGATAAGGATGATGAGTCATCCAGAAGTGATGTGACATAAAGCATTGTAATAATATATGTGTGAGTTGTAAAGTAAGATAAGGATAAGCATAAGTGTATTGGAATAGTGAGTCACCATTCTAGAGTATTCCTTGTGTGCCTATATAAAGATGCCTCTGGTTTGTAATAAGGCATTCAGAGTGAAGTCGAGTCGAGTGTTAGTAAGCTTGTAATGTTTGCCTTGTTCTAATAATAACATCAGTCTTTGTAAATACCTAGTAAGACTTGTTATTAATTACAGAAAATTGAATACAATATATTTACAAAATAATACGTCGCCTGGTGGTAAAGATAATGCTTATTTAGTGGCTTGGGTTCGAATCTCAGTGGCCACAAATATTTTCTATTTAATTCTTTAAATAAACGATATGTCATTTTAATTAACCAAATAAAAACGATATGTCATACATATTAATAATATGACGAAACTTGACGGGAACTGACATGTCATCCATTAATTTCTTTGAAAAACGACATGTTGTCCATATCATCTAGTTCATCTTCAACCTTTAGCCGGGTCGACCCGAATCGATTACGATCCGGTTTCAAACCCGCGAACTCGAAAGCATTTTTACCCTTTTTTCGGCCAATTTTTAAGTGATTTTCGATGATTTTCACATCAAAAAATATTCTAAATTCATTTATGAATACTTTAAGCATATTTATATGCATTAAAAACAACAAAAAATGGATTGTATGAAATTTTAAAATTGGCCGAATGAACCCATGGATTTCAATTCTAGTTTTTCACCCAAAACACGCACAAAATACATCAAGGCGGAGGCATAAACATGCTCTGATACCAAATGTAAGCATGAAAACATAAATCATGCTTTAAATCTTTAAAACTTAAATGCGGAAGTCTAAGGAACTTACCTCTTACCATTGATATTTTGCTTGCTGTTTTTGATGTCGGTAAAAACCTTCCAAACTCTCTTAATCCTCATTAGATAGAGTTTTCAGAAAATAATGAGTTTAGGGACCTTTACCAAGGATGACTTCCTATTTATAGATTTTTCCATCAAAATCGTTATTGGAAAACTTGCTGTAGTTCTTAGAAATTACCACCCTTAATGGCTATTACTTACAGTTGTCAAAACGTATGGGACGTTTTTATGGAATTAGGAAAAGTTATGGATCATTAATGAGTGGTTACAATAACCACTAACAGTTTAAGCCCTTAAGCAAAGACTGGAAAAGTAACAGCCACATCACCGAGAGGGCAGCTTGGTGCCAGCCACTTCAAGGAATTATTAGATTAATATCAGTGGTTATGTTATAGATTGACCTAAGCTTATCCAAGTCAGCTTCAGTCAATTTAGTTGGGATACTATCCATTTCTATATCAGAAGAAAGGTCATGTCTAAAGAAACACTAGGAATAAGAAACAAGGGGCAAGGAGTTAGTATCATTTATAGAGTCCTCCTAATTGGAACTTTAGTCAACCTTAAAACACTAGTGATTCGATTCCTTAAGGTTTTCAGGATTTTCAGTTTCATCATTTCTAATATCGAGAAGACCTTGATTTTCCTCCTACCATCCGGTCTTCAGAGTCTAAGAGGATTATAGTAATGGGTTGTATATCCATAAATAGACACCTTGTCGTTCAAGGGACTGGGTGAAGAAAATAACAATAACTCCATAAAATCATATACGTGTTCATCGGTAATATATGACCCTTATTTAGTTGTAGCTTATTCCAAAAAAGGTCTGACATGAGGCTTAGGAATAGGGTTTGATATAATTTCTAGAAATAATGCTAAAATGGGTGAAACTGTGGAGGGAAAAGCAAAAATATCAGAAGAAAACTTCAATATCAACATAGAAAAACTCAAGCACAAGAATATACCAACGCCCAACATTCACAAGCAACAATTATCATGGCAATATCAACATCAAACATTATAACAAAACCAATAAAATACATAGAAAAAATATCATACATAAAATATATAGAGTTACTCCAAACACCAAAGAAACTTATATCTGGCATTAAATGAAGCCCACAATAACCAAAAGAAGTGAAAAGGAAGCCTGACCTAAGATAATTAGAGAGAAGATCCTCAACAGTACAAGTTTTTCCAAGAATAAAACATATTGCAAGAAAAAACACCAGCAAAAATTTAGTTTCTAAAATGAAATAAAATGATAAAATTAAAAAAGAATAAAAGTTGGAAAAATTTTATATCATTGAGCGAAGAGAAGATGGAAGCCGTTATCTACAAACCAAATTAATTACGTGTCTTTGTAGAATTGATTAAAACTGATATCACTAAAAATTGTAATCAATGCTTTTGTAATTACGCAAAAAAGTTGTACCACTTTAATTAAATTCAACAGCCAAAATGATAACCTTTTCCACTTTTTGAAATATGAACCGATTATGATTGTGCCTTTTCAATTTTGGAGGCAAAAGAGGTCGATTTTAAAACGTTTTTAGCTTACCTGATAACCGGGTACCAAAAGAAAAATCCACCGAACTTGACTTACAGTTTTTAACATCAAACTTCAGCACTCAGTTGGTACTGAAAACTATGGGCCTGTTGTCGTCCCCAAATTTTCTGTAAGGCCATATCTCTCTTAAGTTCAAGAACTTAGGGATGATCCGACCTAATCGTGATCAGTATCTTGGTCAAAGAAACGAGGTTGGCCAATATAATTTTGAATCTTGTAACAATTCATCCCAAAAAAGCTACAGAAGCTTAGTCCAAGGTAATAATCGACCTTCCCAATTATAGTTAATTACTTTTATCCATGTAATAAGAGTTCATGTCAGTAGGAAAAAATTTATCTGACTATGTTCTTTTCAAAGAAAGAATTTTAATACCTCTAGGGTAAGGAACATGTCTCTTCGTATACTAAAATCTTAAGAGAATTAGAGGATTTTGTCCATAAAAGCACATGAAAATTAAGGCAAAAAAGCTAGGTACTATATTCCCACAAAAACCGTACTCTCTTGTTCTTTAATGCTTCATTAATTATCTCTTGTTGTCACAAAATCGCCGTACAAAACTTTAGAAAACACTTGAACGTCGAAGGGTTATCTTCAATGACAACACTGACACTTGTGATTATTTTTTTGTGGTTGCAGGAGAATTCGATCACGCCAAATTACTAATTACATTGTGGGTTTCTTCACAAAATAACAAATCTTTTTATTGAAATGGGAACCCAAAATTCTGGTATCAACAGTAGGACTCATATAAATCCAACTATGTTTTCCATAAGTATGCTACATTTATATATAAATCCAACTATTTTTTTCTCATTTATCTTACATCACTTAACCTAAAATTTGAAATATAAAATAAAAAACTTGAAACGAGTAATATAAAATTTAAAAGAGATAACATAAAAACTTAAAACAAAAAAGTTAAAAATTGAAATAATTAACCTGAAACTTGAAGCACATATCCTAAAAAAAACTTGAAGCATGAATTCAAAACTTGAAAAGCTTAACATAAGAGTTAAAAAAATTGAATGTATCTTACATTTAATATATTGTAGCCAAACCTATAAACAATAATGAACACACTTCACATGCCTAAACAAAGAATAAACAAATAAAAATACATAATTCTTAATTTATGGAGAAAGGTATGGCCTATCCTATAATTTATATTAAAATGAAGTTATTAATTTGGTGAAAGCCTTTACTGTATATAAATTATTGTTATAGAGTACAACAATTGAAATTTGAATAAGGTTCGTCTTCGTAAAATCTTACTTAGTAGAAACAATTTTATTTATTTATTTATAGATTTAAAGTATTATCTAAGAAAATTTGTATAGTGAATAAATGCATATTATTAGTAAAAGAGTATTATTTTGAATACAAACTCTATCCACACAAATTAATGTGATAATGTTATATCATTACTATATATCTTACAATTTAAATAAATAAAAATAAAAATATAATATAAGATATGTCCAAACTATATAAAATTGATGTGAAAATTAAAATACTAAGTAATTATTCCAAATTTTTTTTATTTCAAATGATGTGACATTTATTGATTAAATACTGAATTTGAGTAATAAGTCATTTTAAAAGTTGTGAAATTCACTATCCAATTGATAAATGATAAATTACTTAGACTGTAAAGTTCACTTGAGAAGTGTAGTATTATTGTAATTTAAATAGGCTTTTCTTTGTTTTATTATATTTAGCGACATTAGTGAACTCTTGGAACTAAAATTAATACTTTAAATTTGTAATCAAAACAAATTTATCAATGTAAAAAATTTGAGGTATTTCATTTGGGCAAAGAACTTTTCCTCATCTTGCAAGAGCAATGCATGTACACGATATTACTAAATACCAAATACCATCCCTTCCCTTGCATGGGCATCATACCAAATACCATCCCCTCCCTTGCATGGGCATCTTAGGCCTACTAAATAATGTTTGTCATTGTTGGTTATATGCCCTAAATCCAACAGTAACGAAGTTGTAATTGTACATTATTATAATGATTAATAAATTATTTATAAGTTTTGTTTATAGTATTTGTTTATAATATAAAATCATTAAATTGACAATAAGAGGAATTAATTTAAATTTAATTTAAGTTATAACATTGATAAATGTCATATAAATGCTTATTAGAGAACAAGCATATCAAATTGAGCCACTTGAAAATCCATATGGAGTATTATCAACGTGTCTGTGAGATTTTTCTAATTTACGATGGTATAATTGATCTTTAGATTTGAGGTCTTCATGTTACCTTATATATAAATCATATATGCTTTGACATTATATCTCTATCATCCATATTGAGATTGCACATAGGGATTAATAAATGATTTTTCACTCTAGATAACATAGAGTCGGTATCCCAAGAACCAAAATTTTGAATTAATTTATAATATAAGTTCATTGTCGATATGAGTTTTGAAATGAGTTTCAGAAACTCTAAAATTATATTATCAACTTACGAAAAAAAAAAACTTCAATGACCATGATTTGATAGAGTATACATTTTTTATACTATAAAGTCATTGGTAAGATATGTATGAGGCGAAATGATTGAATTATATAGTAATCGTATATAGAATATGTTTCACTAAAGTTAAGTATTATTTCTCAATTGGAGGTCATGATATATTACTAGATATTTTGTTTCTTAATTAAGGAGTTAATTAAGAATAAATTAATTAGATTAATTTATTTAGGCTTATGAAGTCTATAATTATTTTCATTGTCAATATGAGAGAAAATCTCATAGATAACACACTAAAAGGTATTAAGGAATTTAATTTAAAATATGTAGATAAAAGATAAAGGACTCAAAAAATATGTAAATAAAAGATGAATGATTCAATTGTTAAGTTTACAATCTTTAAGTATTTATTTAATAGTTTTAAAAATTATTGGATTAAATTATAATTATACAAAATATTTGTATTTAATTATAATTATTTAATTATAGGTTTTCTAATTTGATTAAGATAATATTATTTAATTTAAAGAGAATTACTAATAAGATTAGAAATCCATATAGTTAATTGACTTTTCTACATGAATCAAAATTTGAAAAGTCAAAATATGAAATCTATATAAACCGCTTTTTAGCTTAAAAATAATGTGAACAAAAAATCAAAAGAGAATTTTCTTCAAGTGTTAGAGAGAAAATTCTTTCCTTTGGCAAAAATTTCAAAGAATCAAAACTCTAATTTGTCACTTTTCAAGAATTAGTATTTAAGAAAATACACACTATATAATCAAGATTTAGGTAAATTTTAAAACCTTAATTCTCTACCTGGTGTGTATTATCATTAAAGACCAAACACTTGGGTGGTTGATCCAACAAAGGAACTAACACAGTCTTTGTATTTTGGCTATAATATTTGGCTCTGATATTGGATTGATGCAATTCAAAATTATCTGAAAAGAATACTCAAATATATACAAATTCGTATTTCATGAATAAATCATGATTGAGATATATTCAAGGTCAAAATTGTGCCAGAAGTTACAAATTTGAAGATTATATAAGAAAATGATTATTTAACCTTATTGGTGGTGAAGATTTAAAATTAGATCTTAATCATTTGGTTTATATTTATTTATATTATAAAGTATAATTAAATAACATGATCTTGACATAAGAATTAATATATTTGATTAATATGATTAATTAAAATTTTTTAAATTTTCTCTGTGTTGGGTATGCTTAATTCTTAACAGTTGTATCAAAGCAATTATTATTTGCATGCTTTTAATATAGAATTTTATGTTTATTGTTTATTGATTATGCTTAAATATGAGGCTGATTTATGAGAATAATTGAGTGTAATAGGCATGTATAATTGATGCATGAAATTATTATTAACATATTATTAATTAATTATAATAATAATAAAAAATTATTTATTATAAGAAAGTAAATAATTAATTAGATTAATTATTTATATTACCCCACTTATTTTAATTTTATCCTATTATAATCCAATATCTTGAAATTAGATTTCTAAATATATTGAAACACTCAAAAGTATTATAAATCTAATAAAATTAAATTTTAATTATGAAACACATCCCTAATAAGATTTGAAATTTGTCTCCTAATTAAATTAAATTTTAATAAGATTATGATAGTAATATCCTAATGAGATTAAAATATTAAAATTTTAATAGGATTAAAAATCTATAATTTTAACAACACTAGGATACAACTTAATCTAAAAAATTCAAAGAAATTGTTTCCAACTTTAATTACTAAACTTCAATGAGATTAAAATTAAAATTAAAATTATAATGAGATTAAAATTACATTATTAGAAATTAAATTATCCATAAGATGGAAGCTGCTGATATCATGTTAGTAATTTAAATGTGAAATTGTTGATATCATAATATGTAAATGTATATTTTCGATGATAACTAAATTTATTGTAATGTAAAATCAATTTATGATAATAAAATGGATTTAGACTCTTTGAGAATCAAGAAAACTGTGTATGAATATACTTACAATCAATCTAAACAAAATTTTTGTAATAAGTGTGAATCAAGTGTAATAGGACTGATACTTGGAGCTAAAAGATCGATGCGTTAGCTAATTAGATTAATACATGAAAGAAATAAATAGATACAAGTAGAGAAGATCAATACTCTTACTAATCAGATCGATACACTTGAAGAAGTTCGATACTTGGAAGAAGAACTTATTGATATCTTACAAATCAGTAGCCTTTGATGAAATCACTAAAATAAATGGATCGATACTCGAAGGAAGAAGATCGATACATATAGAGAAGACCGATACTCAGAGTTCAAGAGATCGATACTTCATAATTTCAGAGAGTTTAAAAATAATTATGAAGTGAACTAGATCAATACTCAGACTGAAGAGATCGATATGTTGGAATTCCAGAGAGTTGAAAATTATTTACGAAGTGAACCAGATCAATACGTAAAGGAGATCGGATCGATACATAAAAGAGAACGGATCGATACTCGAGATTAAAAACTAACTTAGATTCAATTTTCGTACAAACGGATCGATACAATGCCTGAAGAGATCGATACTTCCTGACATTTTAAAACTCAACGATAATTTCTACAGCATTTATGGCGAACATTCAATATACCTAATCAAGCTGTTGGACACAAGGGTCTTCACAAGGAGATTGGATATAAATAGAAAACTTAAAGACAAAGCAAATTAACTGAGCTTATTTTGAAAATTGCTAAACATTCTTCAAACATTCTCAATGTGAACAATTTTTCTTTCTCTCTACTGTAAATTTGTTTATTCACTTATTCTTGTGAGAGATAATTAATTTGTATGAGTGTACTGATACATCAGCTCTATTGTGAGAGTATTAAAAATAAAATTAATATTCTGAATTGTATTAGATTTATCTTTACTCAGAACAAATGAAGATTGTATGGGTTACTCTTCACTTGACAAAAAGTAAGTGTACGGTTGCTCTTCACCTCAGAAGGAGTTGTACTGGATTTCATTTGACTTAAAGAAAGAAGAAGATAGTCGAACCTCGGTGGTGATTCAAAATTGAGAGAGTGGATGTAGGCCAACCTTGCCGAACTACTATAAACTTTGTATTTGCTTTCTTTCTCTACTATTTTACTTGTTGCACTGCATTGCATTCATCTTAAGCTTTAAAATTTTTAAATAACCTAATTCACTCCCTCTTAGGTGTTACCAACTAGAATAACAAGTGGTATCAAAGCCTAACTCAATTAAATAGGATTTACAACCTTGAGGAGTAGATTAAAATGACATCTCGCAACAACCAAGGACAAATAACTGAGGATAATCTACAAACAGGCTACCATTCTTTAATGGAATAGATTATGCATACTAGAAAAAGAAAATGTAAATCTTCTTAACAACATTAGATTTTGAAATCCTCAATATAATAGAAGATGAGTATTTTTCACCCACAACCAAAGATGTGTTCACTAGAGAAAAGAAGCTAAAATCAAAAAGAGAGTGGACTCCCGAAGAGAGGAATAGGTTTATCTTAAATAGAAAGACTATGAATATCCTCTATTATGCTTTAGATAAATCCAAATTTAATAGAATTTCAGGATGTGAAACCGCTAAATTTATTTGAGACATGCTAGAGGTTACTCATGAGGGAATAAGTAGAGTTAAAAACTCAAAAATTAGCATGTTAGTTCATGATTATGAATTATTTAAAATGAAACCTCTTGAAAGCATAAAGGATATGTTTACTCATTTTACTAACATTACTAATGAGCTTAAAGCTCTTGGTAAATCTTATTCCAATGCAAATATGGTCACCAAAATTCTAAGGAGTCTACCTAGAAGCTGAGAAGCCAAGGTGACAGCAATTAGAGAAGCAAAGGACTTGAAAACATTACCACTTGAGGAGCTTCTCGGTTCACTCAGGACTTATAAGTTAGAAGGCAGATGAAATGATGATGAAGATAGAGAAAAAAGAAGAAAGAATGTCGCCTTAAACAGTACCAAAAAGGAAGAAGAAAAAGATGAAAGTGAACAAGAATCTGATGAGGACAATTTTTTTCTCATGGCCAAGAAATTTAAGAAGTACTTCAACAAAGATAAGACTAAGGGAAGAAATTGGAAGAGAAAAGACTTTTTAAGAAACGAAAAGTTCAAAAGGAGCAATGAAAAAGAGAAGGAAAAAGAAAGGGAAATCATCTGCTATGAGTGCCAGAAATCAGGGCATGTAAGACCCGACTATCCACTAAAGAAAGATAAAAATGACGAGAAAAAGAAAAAGATAATAAAGGTGACTTGAGATGACTCATTCAGTGAAGAAAGCACTTCATCATTGAAAAACAAGTGAACAAATTTCTGTATCATAGGAAAATAAAAAGATGAGTTAATCTCTCTTAATCAAAATTCATCATATTATGATACATGCTCAAGTAGTGATAATGATGATATGTTAGGATATTATTTAGGTGCATTGTATGAAGAATTTAGAGATGATTTCCAAGGATTATATGTTAAACATAAAGAAGTGAAAAAAAAAAGAATTTCATAATGCTAAAAGAAAATGATTCATTAAAATTAAGAGTTAGAGAACTAGAACTTAAAAATGAATCTAGCATATTTAAAGAGTTTGATGCATTAAAAGATAAAAACAAAATCTTAAAGGATGAAATAGTTTCCCTTAAAGGAGTATTAGCAAAATTTACACAAGAGAAAGAGTCCTTAGATAAATTTTTAGATAGCCAAAGACTAATATTTGATAAAGTTGGACTTGACTACAAACAAAGAACGAAACAAAAAGCCTATACAAATTATTTTGTGAAATCTAAATTATTTTCTGAAATCTACTTAACAAGTAACATCATCTATCACTTGTCATTATTGTAACAAGAAAGACCATGATAGCAATATATGTCTACATAAGAAAAATACATATAATGGACCTAAGATGATATGGGTACCTAAGGGAACAAAACTTATGGAATTCATGCATGCTAAAATGATCAAGACTTTCAATAGTAGAATTAATGTTATTAACCCAAAGTCACTTGGGTACCAAAATAAACTGATTTATTTTGTAAGTACAACATGTGAAGAGCAACAAGTACAATAAAAATGATTATTTAAGACACATGATGGAAAACAAGAGGCTATTTCTCCATCTAAAGAAATAAGAACGAAAAGATATATTATTTGAAGACAATACTGAAGCAAGGTGAAACATATTGGAACCATAAGTATCAATTCAATTTTAATTAAAGATGTCTTGAATGTTAAAGGTCTGAAATATAACTTACTTAGTATTAGTCAATTATGTGATTATAGATATAAAGTTGTATTTCTTAAAAATAATTGTGAAATATTATATGAGCATGCAAATAAGTTATTCTATGCACCGAGAAACAATGATGTGTATATCATAGAACTAGAAAACTTGGATTAAGTAAATGATATTTTTTTACAAGTTCTATGTGATGATTCTTGGAAGTGGCATAGAAAATTAGAACATTGTAGTATGGATCTTCTACAAAAACTAGCTAAACAAGGTTTATTAAGAGATCTACCCAATCTATACTTCACAAAAGACAAAATTTGTGATTCTTGTCAATTAGGAAAACAAGTCAAAACATCTTTTAAATCCAAAAAGTTAGTTTCCACAACAAGACCATTAAAACTTTTACAAATAGATCTTTTTAAACCAAATAGAGTCGCTTTATTAGGAGCAAAACTTTATGCATATGTAATTATGGATGATTACTCTAGATTCACTTGAGTATTCTTTCTAGGTAGCCAAAGTAATACATTTAAAAATTTGAAAAAATTCTTAAAGAAGATTCAAAATGAAATATGCTACAAAATTGTGAATATTAATAGTGATCAAGGTAGGGAATTTGTGAATAAAGATTTTGAAAACCTTTGTAATGAGAATGGATATTCTCACAATTTTTCGGCACCTAGAACGTTACAACAAAATAGAGTTGCTAAAAGAAAGAATAGAACCTTATAAGAAATTAGTAGAATAATGCTAAGTAAATATAACTTACCTGAATACTTTTGGGTTGAGACTATAAACACTGCATGTCATATAATAAATAAGGTTCTAATAAGAAAATATTAAACAAAACCCTTTATGAACTAATGTTTCAACGAAAACAAAAAATAAAGTGCTTTAGAATATTTGAATGCAATTGTTATATTCTTAATACTAAAGATAATCTTGGAAAATTTGAGCCCAAATTCGATTTAGGAATATTTATAGGATACTCCTCCAATGCAAAGTCTATAAAGTTTTCAATAGAAAAACTCAAGTCGTGGAAGAAAGCGTGTATGTAACATTTAATGAATTCAATCTCGACTTGGCTAAATTAAGTGCCAAGGAAAAGGAAAAAGAATTAAAAGTCATTGAAAACTTAGAAATCTTGGATTTAAATGATAAATCTTTAGAAAAAGAAAAAGAAATTGTAGAATGAGAGGAAACCACTAAAGAACTTCCCAAATTATAGAGATATGTATTTAACCATCCAAATGAGCTAATTATACGAGATCCCTCATAAGGGGTCAAGACTAAAAGAATGACAAGAGAGATGGATGAAAATCTAGATAAAGTTCAAAATTTATCATTTATCTCTCAAATTGAACCGAAACAAATTGAAGAAGCCCTAGAAGATAAGAATTGGTTAATGGCTATGCAAGAATAATTAAATAAATTCCAAAGAAATGAAGTTTGGACATTAGCACCTAAACCTAATGATTATCTAACTATGGTATAAAATGGATGTTTAGAAACAAACTTAGTGAGAATGAAAATATCTCTAGAAATAAGGCTAGATTAGTAGCATAAAGATATAGTTAAGAAGAATGAATAGATTATGATAAAACTTGTACACTCGTAGCTAGATTAGAAGCTATTAGAATGCTCTTAACCTTTGCATGTTACAAAAATTTCAAACTCTATTAAATGGATGTCAAAAGTATATTTTTAATGGTTTTATAAATGAAGAAGTTTATGTAGAACAACCTCCTGGTTTTGAAAACTATAAATTTCCAAATTATATTTACAAACTCACTAAGGCACTTTATAGTTTAAAATAAGCATCTAGAGCTTGGTACAAAAGACTTAGTAAATTTTTATTACAACATAATTTTATGAGGGGAAGTGTTGATACTATACTTTTTATTAAAACCAAAGGTGATGATATTTTACTACTCTAAATTTATATTGATAATATCAATTTTAGAAGCACAAATGAATTCTTGTGCATTGAATTTTCAAACCTTATAAAAGGAGAATTAAAAATGAGTATGATGGGAGAGCTAAATTTCCTTTTGGGACTTCAAATAAATGATGGAATTTATATTTCGCAATCAAAATATATCAAAGAGTTATTGAGAAAATTTGACATGATAGAGGGTAAACCCATTCAAACTCCTATGATCACTTCTACTTTTTTAGATAAAAATGAGATAGGAAAGAATATGGATTAAAAGTTATATAAATACATGATAGGATCATAACTTAACTGCTTCTAAACCCGACATTTTCTTTGGAGTTTTTATATGTGCTTGGTTTTAATCAAATCCCAAGGAATCACATCTTATAACGGTTAAATAAAATTTTAGATACTTAAGAGCCATACCTAATCTAAGATTGTTTTATCCAAAGAATTGTGAGTTTAGCTTGAAAGGCTATTCAAATGCCGATTATGAAAGATACAACGTGAATAGAAAAAGTACAAAGTGGTATTTGTTACTTTTTTAGAAATGCATTAGTATCTTAGTTTAGCAATAAATAAAATACGGTTGCACTTTCTACCACAAAAACAGAATATATATTAGTAGGTAGTTGTTGTGTATAACTCTTATGGATTAAACATCAATTGCAAGACTATGGATTAAATCTTAGTCAAATTCTCATTTTATGTGACAACATAAGTGCCATAAACTTGACTGAAAATCTTGTGCATCACTTTAGAACTAAGCACATAGAAATTCATTACCATTTCACTAGAGATCATGTTAATAAAGGAGATGTATGCTTAAAATATGTCAATACAAATCTTCAATTAGCTGACATCTTCACTAAGCTACTTGATAATGATCGTTTCTGTGCAATTAGAAATGAATTAGGAATGATAGAAATTGATTGAATCATGTTTGAACTTGTTTGTGTTTAAAAATTTGGTTGAAAATTGTCTCTCGAAGAATTTGGATCAATACTTTGATCACAAAGTATTGATACCTTGATAACGGATCGATACACTCTTATGGACGTACCAAATCTAATGAAATTTGTCTTAAAATCAACACAACCCATAAATGTATTGATACTAGAATCTATTCCCAAAACGTATCGACACATCTCGTAGTCGGATCGATACTTTGACACTTATTAATAAGATAACCATGTGTATCTCAAAAAAATCAAAAGCTTTATAACTAGCCACCAAAATTAAATGTGCCTTGAAGATTGTGCTCGAATCTTGACATCTATTCATCTTCCTGTTAGTAAGTATCGATGAAAAGTATCGATATTAGTACTTTTATAGCCAAATATATCGATACGTCTTCAAGAAAAATCAATACCTCTTCTCAAATTCAAGAATAAATCAATATTTTTTTTAAGTGTATCGATATCTTTATGTGATTTCACGTCTAAATAATGCAAAATCCAGAAACTCTCACAATTATTTAAAACTTTATCTCTTTGAAATAAAAAACCCTAGCTTTTTTAATCTGTCAAATCCGCCAAGAACAAACTTGAAAATGCCTAGAACAAAATACTTTGAATGCATGAAGCCTTCTTCTTAAATCCCAACTTTCCAAATACTGAAGCCGAGGATTAATATCTCAACCTCTTTCCTAATAGAAAGGTTGCACCAGGTTGAGTAATTGACATTAACCTCTTTAAGTCCATTAATTTTCTATAACTCAAAATGTTTGAAGAATTCAGAATGACCCATTACCTAAATAAAAAAAGGGCTTGCTTCGATAGCCTAGTAAAAATGTTTTATACAATCATAGACGCCAAGGATCATCTTTTTCAAGTTAACATAAGCATTCTATTGAGAATAATTCATGTACCGAATGATAAAATTCATTATTCAGCCGACGTTTTTCAGCCATTAAAAGCTTGCCGAGTTATCTTCAAAAGCCCAGACATGACAAAAGTGGACAACAAACTCATTAGACTCAGACTTCACAAGCGAATCCTTCACCTCATTGTCTCCTACAACCAGAATGCTAATTATGGCCAATTTTCAGAAATGACATATGAAGATATATGGTGGATGCAAATCATCATGGAGGGCAGAAACCAGACTTGGTGTCGTAGATTTTAAATGCCATGGTAAAGGTGACGATGTCAAAGATGAGCCATCTGTATTATGGCTACGTTATTTCAGCCATAATCTCCTTGAGTCCTCCATGGATATTCTCGAAGACCGACACAATTGAGCCTTTAGTAGCCACCATGCTATCGGAAACCACTCTCTGACATATGCACTATGAGCTAATGGTAAGATGAGAATGGGTACTTCAGGCTTGGTATAGGCATTGTGTACCTGATAGGAGCCAAGATGAGCTTGTGGAGCAACAGGCAGAGGAGCTTGCACTAGTAGACAATTTACCAACACCACCTGATGTGCCTGAGGCAACGACATCAGTGCCTCCCTCAGCTTAAACAACACCGAACTCTCACTCACTTCCTTCGTCTGCATTGATGCTTATTCTAAAAGCCATAAAGATTAAGATGACACGGATGGAAGAAAGGCCTCTTCTTCTTGACCTAGACCACATCCACATGTCTCACAACCTAGCTCATCTCATCCTGTTGACTTAAACGTTGACAGTGATAACTCTGACGATATAATTCTAAGCACTCTATAGAATTATTTTTAATTGTATGGGTTATTTTATGTTTTTTATTTTTTTAATGCTATTGTTTTGTAACTTTTAAACTTATATTTTGTATTGATGACATGTGGATTAATGAAAATTTCTATGATTGCATATTATGCCTCAGTCTTTGAATATTATTTCCTTATTTGATTGTTAACAAAAATGGGGAGAAACTGATAATTGAACATTATAATTGCAATCTAATTAGGAATATAACAATAAGGGGGAGAACGAATAAATTTGACATTCAAAGTAAAGAGAAGTAATAAACTTAAGCTAGAATAAGATAATATTTTTTTAAACATAACAAAAAGAGAGAGAAATAACAAGGGGAGAAAAATAATTTTAAGGGGGAGTAAATCCTTAAGACACTTTATTTTGTCATCATAAAAAAAAAAAGAGATTGATGATATCATGTTAGTAATTTAAATGTGAAATTATTGATATCATAATATGTAAATGTATGTTTTCGATGATAACTAAGTTTATTGTAATGTCGAATCAATTTATGATAATAAAATGGATTTAAACTCGTTGAGAATCAAGAAAACTATGTTTGAATATACTTACAATCAATCTAAACAAATTTTCAGTGAAAAGTGTGAATCAAGTGTAATAGGATCGATACTTAGAGCCAAAGGATCGATATGGTAGCTAATTAAATTGATACGTGAAAGAAACAGATCGATACCCTTACCAACCGGATCGATACACTTGAAGAATGTCGATACTTAGAAGAAGAATATATCGATATCTTGCAGGTCAGTAGCCTTAAATGAAATCACTAAGATAAACGGATCGATACTCGAAGGAAGGAGATCGATACATATAGAGAAGATCGATACTCAGAATTTAAGAGATTGATATATGGCAATTCTAGAGAGTTGCAAAATATTTACAAAGTAGAACAGATCGATACCTAAGCCAAGAAGATCGATACCTGGCAATTTTAGAGAATTGTAAAATATTTACAAAGTAGACCAGATCAATACATGAAAATAAGAGATCGATACTTTATAATTTCATAAAGTTCAAAAATAATTACGAAGTGAACTAAATCCATGCCCAGGTTGAAGAGATCAATATGTTGGAATTAGAGTTAAAAATTATTTACGAAGTGAACCAGATACGTAAAAAAGAATAGATCGATACATAAAGGAGAATGGATCGATATATTTAGGCTTGTCTTTTACATTATATATTGGTAATTTCAATTTGTTCAAATTGATGAATGTAATTGACAAAGACCCAAAAATATTTGTTATAGTGAAAATAGTTGTTACATTAAGACAATTTTACTATATAGTATAACACATGTAATGTATTTTGATAGATTCAGATGGCTTATCTAAATAAACCATAAGCTTGGGGAAGCTTGTACATATATATGAGTGAGTGTTCATTGCAGAATGAGTTCACTGAATTGACTCACCAAAGACTCATAATAGACATTCTACAATACCGTCAATAGAAGCTCTTTTTGAGTTGAGTAGGTTTATGAGGTCCTTTGACTTGAGATGCCACGGTGATCTTATGTATGATCCTCTATTCTTAGATGTCATACATATTATAAGTCTTTCATGGTCTAATCTCTAAATAGTTGGTGGGAATAATAGATTGACACACATAGAGGTTAATGTGTGTTCAATAAAGGATCTGTTATTTTATATAGTTAGAGAGAATATCCTGTGATCTTTATAATTATATGACATTCAATCTCTTATTATAGTAGTCATTGCAAATGAGTTTCTAATGTTTAAGATAAAATTAGAAAAATGTTTCTAATATTATCTACATAATGTGAATCTAAAGTTAAAGTAAAGTTGAGTGCAATATAGATTTGACGGTATAATCTACGTCTATATACTCAACTAGAATATTAGATTACAGAATGACTATACGTATATGGTAACTCAATTTGTATGGTTCATGAGAATTCATGTCATTTGAGATTGCCATGATATATAAGTAGACATCACTCATGGACTTATAGAAAAGTCTTACATGTCAAACGTACGTGAACCTAGCGAGTCACACAACTTGGAGTGTGAACACTAGAGGCTTGATTAAAATTTATCAATAATTTGTAAAGATAACTAATGAACTAATTATTATATGATTATAATAGTTTATTAAAGAGATAAATGTGTAAACATTAAGCATGATGTGTAAATATTAAGCATAATGTGTAAGTATTAAGGATGATGTGTATACATTAAGCATGATCTGTAAACATTAAGCATGATCTGTAAATATTAAGCATGATGTGTAAATGTTAAGTATGATATGTAAACAATAAGCATAATGTGTAAATATTAAGCATAATGTGTATTAAACACGATGAGTAAATGAATGTTATGACAAAACTTTATATTTTGATTAGTGTAAAACTTTGTGACATGTGTACTAACATATGTTAGAAAATTATTCGGTTTTAAACACTATATAAACTCAAATTGAGTTTTGGTTTTAAACATTGAAAAAATTGGTTCTAAAATGTTATTACTTCTAAAACTTCTCTACCACTTTTGAGAATTCAGATTCTCTCTATAGTAAAGCTTCTAGTAGACAAGTTAAAGACCATAATTGTAAACCTTGTTCTTCGCATATAAGATTAAAGTAGTCATTATATGACATTTATTTTCATACATGCATAGTTCATGGTTAGTTGACACATTATCAAGGCCAAGTTAAGCTTAAGTCAGCTCACGATATGAGATTTTATATGTTGAGTATTATGGGATTAGTATAAATTAGGTTACTGTATGTTGCCTTACGCTTACGTATTCGGCAATCTCGCTAGCTGATTAACGAGTAGGTCAAGGAGTAGCGCCCTTGTCGGGGTGCAAGGGGTCAAAGAAAAATATAATTGGTTCTATGGAATAATGAGTTTCAAATTAAAATTTCTATGAAAATTTTGTGTTTAAGCCAAGGAAATCGATACCTATGAAGAAATGATCGATACTTTGCAAAGACAGAGACTTGGAAATAAATTACAAGTCAACAAGATCGATACATTCATCAAAGGTATTGATACGTTGCAAGTTAGAGAGTTCGAAAATAATTACAAGAAGAACCAAATTGATACCTTCATCAAATGTATCGATACATTATAAGTAAGAAAGTTAAAAAATAATTATATGCTGAACCAGATGAAGGTATCGATACATCTCAAAAAGATCAATACATGAAGGCAAGTGTATTGATACTCGAAATCGAAAGAATTTTCAAATTTGAATTTTAATGAACGGATTGATACTTAGTTCAAAGGGATTGATACCTGATTCAAAGGTCCTAATATATTGTGCAAATCTGGGTAAAATTCGACGGGCAGTTTATAAATTTTTGAGGTTTTTTAAGGACATTTTAGTCATTTCACCTAATCATAAATATACCTAAAAGGGAGGATTAACTCTCAATGTTTTTTCATTTGTTTCACACACTCTCTCTCTTAAATATGTCTCTCTCTGATTTTCTTACAATCTTAGCAAATCCTTTAACTTTTTCTTTCAAATTCTATTGCCAAGTGATTACCCAACCTTTCTTCTTTAATTTGGTACTGATTTTAGTATAGAAACAATAAGAGAAAGCAAGAAAGGAACTAAGGTTTCAAAGAGAAATTGGAGATTTTCCTTTTAATCAGCACTTCAAGGTTTCTACGGGTTTCTACAAGTTACCAGTAAGTCTATTAACCCGTTAGAAGTTTAGTTTTGGGATTTAATACATGTTGTAACCTAGGGGTTACTATTCCCTCGAGATTTTTATTGATTTTTGCGTAGAAAATATAGATTTGTGTTGATTTACGATAATTGAAAGTATATAATGATTTTATATATGCGTTGAATATTACTTAGAATTTGCATAACCATTTTAGATGAAAATGTGAAATTGAAATATTTACTGCCATGGAATTTCATTGTTGAAAATTGGATAAATGACCTTTATTAGTTAAGCCTCGATAAATGTGTAATGTGTCAACTAAAGGATTTTACCCATATATTCCACGAGCGTTACATTTAGTACATTTAAGTATAATTATTGGGATCGTAAAATTTATTATTATATGCATGTGTGGTATTAGGTTCCGAGAACCCAAGAGAAAGACCGAGTGGGTGTGAGGATCCTTAATAGGAGTGGTTACCCTCCTTTTATTGTGAGTAAATTTATACGTACATAAATATATAAATATATGTATGTTGTATATATATGTATGTTGATGTGTTAGATAAGTTATCTTCTGATTAAAGAAAATTTGAAATAAAATTGTTTTATATGATTTATATGATATTGTAATGATTTTCTTATTTTGTATGCTATTAAAAGTTATTTGATATACATGTTGAAATGGCCGGAGAGGCCGAATTTGATTTATATGATTTATATTTATTGTTTGAAAATGATTTGATTATGCATGTATATTAGTGATGTAGCTAGTAGGCTTGTTATTGATATATGGCTAGTGGGTTTGTTTATTTACTGTAACTACAAGAGTAGTTTATGAACGGACTTATTGAGAGACCGCATAGGTGAGTAGAGCCGCAATGGGACTGGTATAAGGGAGAATGTTCGTGGCAAGCCCACTATGTGTCGTGTACAGATATACGGTTATAGATACCTTATAGAAACTTATGACGGCTTGATAGGGATATATTGAATTTAATGGATTATGAGGATAGTCACTCGTAATACCAAGTGACTGCTCAAGGCCAACATCAGTGAGACGAGAGTGTTTTATAAAATACACGTTTTACAACAAAATGAATAATTTTATAAAGTATAAGAAATAATTTTATATTTGATAAAAATTCTATTGCATATGGTTTTATGTATAAAAGACTAATGAGAATATAAAATGTCATATTTTTCTCCCTTAATGTTTAGTTTTTTATACTTAATTGGTGCCTAAATGTACTCATTATTCTTTTTTTTATTATTTTATTTAGAATGCATATGATGGCGTTAAGTGTAAAACAAAGTTAATTAGGCGATTTTTGACAAATTCAACATTACTTCATAATCTACATGTAACTCTCTCATCCAAGCTCAGATTAAGATGATTCAAGATACTATGAAATGCCAAGAAAAATCTCTACAACTTTCATGTTTTGAGATTTGAGATATACGGGGTGAATCAAGGTTGAAATTGGGCTTGAACTTGCTATACCTATACTGTTGACGTTCTCGAATGTCCCTTAGCCTTAATTCTAAAATGCAGATTTGACGCGATTTATTTTTGAAAGTTTCCAAATTTAGTGCACAAAAATTTTAGTTGAAATCACCACCTTCCTAATTATATTAGGACTTTGTTTTATTTTAATATTTTTCTTAATAAATCCAACTTTTCTAGCTATATTGCGAGTTTAATATTTTTCTTAATTAGTCAAATTTGGATATTATTATTTTATGATTATGCTGGAGTATTGGATGTTCTTCTATACTTATTTTTATGATTGTCTCATTTAATTACTATGAGGCCTACTACTTTATTATTCATGGCAATCTACTGCTAAGTTAGAAATCAATTCCGTAATTGATTGATCATTCTAATTTGTAAATCAACTAAGATTTAATAATTTATTGCAACAGAAATATTTAAATCTTAGAAAAAACGCTTGACTAAATTAAATGCAATTGCTTGTGCTTGTGTTGTTTAGTTTTATCGATCTCTTTAATTCTTGAGGTTGTTACTAAATTAAACCTTTAGTGCTTATCTTAGATTGTTTAGTAGTTAGGGTTAATCAGATCGCTTGTTTTCTAATTAACTACGACTAAGGATAGATAGAAAAATAGTTCCAACAGTGAATATTCAAAGTGTGAATTGATATATAGTTACATCAATGATTAGCTGTAAAATTCCGATGGTGGATGTTGACTTAGACCAATATTTATTCTTGTGATTAATTTTAATACGTCAATTTGAATTGTTCCTTAGTTGTTTTTCTTAAACTTATTTTCATTATACTTAAAACCACCATTATTGTTCACGTAGCATAAAACTAGGCTAAATACTCTCCGTGGGAACGATCCTTACTCACACCATTACATGTATTTTTAGAAATATAGGTTTTATTTTTGGTTGCCTACAACAGCACACTAAATTTTGGCGCCGTAGTCGGGGAGTAATTCTAGCTGATTTTTTTTTTGTGCTTCTTGTGATTCTTATTTTGTCGAAATTTTTGAAAAAAAAAATCGTTAGTTTTTGATAGTTATAGTTTTGGCATAATTTGAATTTTGGAAGAAGTAGGTGTTGATAATATAGTTATTTGAAGTGAAACAATGTTCTAAGCAAAACTCGTAATCTTTTAGATTGCTAGCCCTACCTTTTAAGGCAAAATTCCACCGTTTTATAGGGTTTTTAGACAATTTTGTGTTTTAGCATAGAATTTTTGTTAATTTTCATTACTCTAGATTTTTTCTAATTTTTTTTTCTTGGTTTATTACAGTTTCCTTGATTATTTATGCTGTATCTCAATTTTCGAATCAAGGTGATTTACAGTGTGATCCAAAAATAGAGAGAACTTTATGCAAGTTAAGAAAAGAAGTTTGGAGAAATTCCAAAAAGAATGATCTAGCTCTTGATTTCCTATTTGCTAGCGATTCTAATTTAAAAAAAGAGGAAGTCATGGCTAAAAATCAAACTTTGAAAGGGCTTGTTGCCCTTGATTTGAATCAACAACTATTATGCATAACGTCCCTACTCTAGATGCTACTACTACTTTTGAATTAAAATCAGGATTAATACATCTCTTGCCTACTTTTCATGGCCTTGCAAGTGAAGATCTTTATAAGCATATAAAAGAGCTTTTTGTGGTATGCACGAATATGAAAACCACACGGATGACTGAAGAGCAAATTAAATTAAGAGCCTTTCCATTTTCTTTAAAGGATTCGGCTAAGAAGTGGCTCTATTATCTACCCTCCAAAAGTATTACCACATGGAAAGAGATGAAAAGGTTGTTTTTGGAAAAATATTTCCTAGCTTCAAGGGCGGCTAACATTCGAAAAGAAATTTGTGGTGTAAGGCAGTACAACGGAGAGTCCCTACAAGAATATTGGGAATGTTTCAAGAAATTATATGCAAACAGCCTCCATCATCAAATTAGTGAGCAATTACTTATCTACTATTTTTATGAAGGTCTTCTACCCATTGATAGGAGCATGATTGATGCCGCTAGTAGAGGACCTATTGTGGATAAAACTTCTGAGACCACGAGAAACTTGATAACAAATATGGCGACCAATTCTTAATTATTTGGCACTAAGCTTGATCCTCCATCAAAGCATGTTAATGAGGTAAATATTTCCTCCATTGAACAACAAATTGCGGGTCTAACTTCTATAGTTTGTCAAATGGTTGTAGGTAATATGCAAACAGCAAAGGCTTGTGGGATTTATACGGTTGTAGGGCATCTAACTGATATGCGTTCAACTCTTCAAGAAGAGCCTATTTAGCAAGTGAATATGGCGAGTAAATTTCCTAGACAACTGCAAAGGAAGTATGATCTCTATTCGAGCACGTATAACCTAGGATAGAGGGAGCACCCCAATCTTAGATATAGGAATCCATAAGGAAATCAGCTAGCGACCCAAACCACCCAAGTTGTCAACAATATAAGCAACCATACCCCCGTAGACAACAACCGGGCCAAACTTCTAATTTTGGTATGTCTTTAGAATATATTGTTAAGTCTCTTGCCACTAATACTTTATAATTTCAACAGGAGGCAAAACAATTTCAACAAGAGGCGAGGGCAAGTATTCAAAGTTGAGAAAATCAGATGGGTCAGATAGCAACCACAATTAGTCGACTAAAGGCACAAAGTTTGGAGAAATTACCCTTTCAAACGGTAATAAATCTAAGCAAAAATGCAAGTGCAATCATTTTTAGAAGTGGTAAAGAGGTTAAGATTCCAATAAAGGCAACCCTTTCATCGCAAAAGAAAAAAAAGAAGAAAAATTTCATTGTAGACAAGAACGTTACCAATGATGATGACACACCTAAGCATAAGTTTTCACCTCTTTCTAACTATAAACTAGTACCTTCTTTTCCTTAGGCTTTAGTAAAATCTAGAAAAGATGAGCAAAATAAAGATTTATATGAGACTTTTCGTAGATGCGAGATAAATATTCCACTTTTAGATGATATTAACAAATACCTTGTTATACTAAATTCCTAAAGAATTGTGCATAATTAAAAGGAAACATAAACTTAAAGGATGTGAGAAGGTGAGAGTAGGGGAGAATATTTCTGCAATTATTAAAAAAAAAAACTCCCTACAAAGTGCAAAGATCCAAGTATGTTTACTATCCCTTGTACAATAGGTAACACCAGATTTGAGAAGGCCATGATAGATTTAAGAGCTTCTATTAATGTCATGCCATATTTTATATATACTTCTTTGAAACATGGACCTTGGAATAAAATTGGTGTTGTGATTCAATTGGCTGATAGATTTAATGTTTATCCTAAGGGTGTAGTTGGGGATGTTCTTATGCAAGTTAATGATTTGGTTTTCCCTGTTGATTTTTATGTGTTTGATATGGAGAATAGTGATCAAACCACTCTTATTTTGTTAGGAAGACCATTTTTAAAAACATCCAAGACTAAATCATTCTTAAAAACATCCAAGACTAAGATAAATATTCATAGTGGCATATTTACAATGGAATTTAATGGTGAAATTGTTAAGTTTGATTTTATGGAGCCATGAAATATCCTAGTGATGATAATCCTGTTTAATCTATTAATGTGATTAATTCTTTAGCGCACGAAGTTTTCGAACTTGATTGGAAAAGATGGATTGAAAATAACTATAAGTAAGCATCTTAAGAGAGAGAATGAGGAGTTAGCCTTGAGCACTGATTTGCAAGAAATTGTTGCAGCGTTGAATGATTTTCTGAAGTTACAATAGCCAAGTAACGTTCTTTATATTACATTACTAGTTTCTAACAAAAGATTTTTACCCTCTATTTTGCAGGCCTTTACTCCAGATTTAAAGCCGCCCCCTAGTTTATTAGTGATCGTCTCTAATAAACTTAGCACGCCGCAAGAAGAAAAGCTTGAGCAAGTTCTTAAAAAGCAAAAGACGGCTATTAGTTAGACAATTACAGATATTAAAGGAATTAGACCATCTACAGGCATATATCATATCTTGCTTGAAGAGGGAGCAAAACATTCATGTCAACTGCAAAGAAGATTGAACTCGCCAAAGATGGATGAAAGTGGAGAACACAAGAAGTTACAACTACAAGAGTTAAAGGAAATTCGCAATGATGCCTATGAGAGTACAAAGATTTACAAGGAAAAGACGAAGGCTATTCATGACCAAATGATCTCTAGGAAAGAGTTTAAAGTTAGTTAAAAAGTCCTTCTATACCATTCACAACTTCACTTGTTTCCGAGTAAGTTGCGTTCTCATTGGATTAGACCTTTTGTTGTTACTAATGTTTTTCCTCATGATACAGTTGAAATTCAAAGTTTAGCAACTTCTAAAGTGTTCAAGGTGAATGGCTATAAACTTAAGTCTTTCTATAAAGGTTTCCAAGTATAGGAGGTGGCAAAATTGGACCTTGAAGATTCAATTTATACTAATTGAAGAAAAAACCATTAAGTAAAGCCGACAACAATAAACAAAGGCGCTGCTTGGGAGACAACCCAAAGAGAGTTTGTTTTTTCTATTTTATATTTTTTATAATTATTATTTTTACATTTATATTTTCATTATTTTTGCTTTTTCTTTGTATTTCACCTTACATTGAGGACAATGTAAGTTTTAAGTGTGGGGGAGGGGATTTAGGCTGTGTTTTAATTTTGAAATTTTCAAAAAAAAAAATTTGCTTTTCATGGTTTTTGGTTGTGTATGTCATGAGCAAGATTAAATTAAGTTTGAAAAATTCATAACATGAATGAATAAGTAATTCTCTAACTTAGAATTAATTAGTCTAGTTATTTTCCTTGAAAATAGTAGTGATTAAATTTAGTAGAAAAAAGCTAGTGAGATTTTGGGCCTTCAGACTGACACATCCATATCAGAACTTGCCTTAATTCTCTTCGAGGTCATATTAACACATGCATGCATGCATGAACATGATTAAGGCCCCTCTCTGTTACAAGCGACATAAGCTAAATAACTTACCTTGTAATTAACTTTTTTCCTTGTTGAACCCCTTTAAGAGACATTGCCTTTACCCAAGCTGTAGAGCTAGCGGAATATTGTTCATCATTATAATATGTATGGGTGTGCAAGAAATAAGTGTGGGGGTATTTGGATTATTGGTGTGGCTATGATTGGTGAAATGGAACAGGTTTTTATTCTCAATTCGTAAGTCCCATTGTTAATGTTTTGAAAAAAAAAAGAAGAAAAAAGAAGAAAAAAGAAGAAAGAAAGTGATTAAAAAAATTATTTTTAATATTCCAGATTGTCCATGTTCATAATTTCTCTTAAAAATTCAAGGAGGGGGTATGGGGTATGTTTATATGTGATTTTTACAAAAATAGAAGCTGTTGCGAAGGATTATTTCCTGCTGCAAACAAAAAGTGTTCCTTTGAACAATCTCTTTATCAATGTAGAAGTTTTATATGGTTTAAATGTTTTAAAGCCAAATTGAAAAAGCTACTGAATAGAGTAATTGGTTTTACATGTCTTATATATTCGAGTTTGAGTTGATTCATTTTTGCTCTACTAGTTTCAATAACTTTTGAGCTACATTCCCAAATATTTCCCACTTTAATCGTAAACCCTATTACAACTTTTGAAAAGTCTTTATGATTCATGTTATGCATGTGATCCCAATGTTAGAGAATGAGAAGATATGCGAGCCCGTGGTAGATCATTTCCATTGGAATGAATTTGAGCGAAATAGAAACTCTTCAAACACATGAGAGTCGAATGTTTATTTTCGTGAGGGTCTACATATTTAATTTACTCCATCTTTGAGTAAAAATGCATACTAAGTAATTGTAAGTTGTTTAAGAATGTTTATTCATAATATGTTATGAGTTTAGAAGAGCTTGGTTGTTCTTTGTTGATGGCATTACAACCTTGGTGTTTTTTGGGAAGGTGAATTTAAGTTTTACCCGAGAGTGAACAAAAGTTAAATGTGGGGGGAATTTGATGAGAATACAAAATGTCATATTTTTCTCTCTTAATGTTTAGTTTTTTATACTTAATTGGTGTCTAAATGTACTAATTATTCTTATTTTTTTTATTTAGGATACATATGAAGGCGTTAAATGTAAAACGAAGTTAATTGGGCGATTTTTGACATGTTTAACATTGCTTCGTAATCTATGTGTAACTCTCTCATCCAAGCTTCAATTGAGATGATTCAAGATGCTATGAAACACCAAGAAAAATACCTACAACTTTCATGTTTTGAGTTTTGATATATAAAAGCTACATCAAGGTTGAAATTGGGCTTGCTGCACTTGTATTATTGACGTTATGGAATGTCCCTTGGCCTCAATTCTAAAATACGAATTTGACATGGTTTATTTTTGGAAGTTTCCAGAATTAGTGCACGAAAATTCCAATTTAAATCACCACCTTTCTAGTTATATTAGAATTTTGTTTTATTTTAATATTTTTCTTAATAAATTACTACTTTTCTAGTTATATTACGACTTTAATATTTTTCTTAGTAAATCACTACTTTTCTAGTTATATTACAACTTTATTATTTTTCTTAATTAGTCAGATTTGTAGATTGTTATTTTAGTATAATGTTTAGAATATTTTTAAGGATTTTGGAGGCTTGGAAGGAAAATAAATAACATATAAAATGGGGAAGATCAGACTTGATAAACACCTCTCTCTTCCCTCTTTTCTTTAATTTCTCATTCGAGTTTTATCATGGCCTTGCGTGGCTAAATTTTTGTAGTTGGTCACATACAACGAAAGCCTCGGAATCAATAAAACTATAAGATCTAATTTTTTTTTTATTGTTCTATTTATGTTTGAGTATTAGATATTCTTCTATACTTATTTTCATGATTGTCTCGTTTAATTACTAGGAAACTTACTAATTTTTTATTTGTTGCAATCACTGCTAAGTTAGAAATCAATTACGTAATTAATTGATCCTTCTAATTTGTGAAGCAACTACGATTTAATATTTGCTGCATCAGAAATATTTAGATATTAGGAAGAACACTCAACTAAATTAAATGAAATCGCTTAATATCTAGTTAATCTTAGTAAGGGTCACTAGATTACGGCCAAGACAATCATTAACTAATTGAGAATGACTAATGATATGTTTTTAATTTATAGAGGATATTTTAAGCTTAAAGTGTTGAATTATTGTGATGCTAGCTTTCAATTTGACAAAAATGATATAGCAAACCACAATTTGGATACTTATTTACTATGTTAGAAGTTGTTGAAAGCTAAAAGAGTTCGAAACAAACTACTTCAGCATACTCAACGACCGAAATCGAGTACATAGCCGCTTCAGAAGTAAGTAAAGAAGTAGTTTAAATAAGAAAGTTCATTACAGACTTAAGTGTTGTTCCTAACAGTCATAATATGACTGCGATGTACTGTGACAACACTGAAGCTATAGCATGGGCTAAAGAACTAAGGTTTCATCAAAAAATCCAAACATGTATTTAGGAGATATTACCTTATTATAGAGATGATACAAAGAGGTGAAGTGAAGACAAAAAAATAATACTCACTAAAGAGAAGTTAGTATATTTTCTTACTAAGCCATTGATGATATCATATTGAGACTTGATTATATTTATGTGTTTTCGATGATGACTTAATATTATTCTTAATGTCAAGTTAACATAACATGATCTTAATTTTTTTTGAGAATCAAGAAACAATATATAAACTTACTTAAATAGAGTTCTTAACAAATCTGTGTGAAAGTATCTTGAAAGATCAAACAAGATCGATACCTAGAGTAGAGTAAATTAATACATGTCTGTCTAGAGAGTTGCAAAAGATTTACAAAAGCAATTAGATCGATACATACTTGTCCAGAGAGATGCAAAAGATTTACAAGGGCAACCAGATCGATACCTGGAGTAAAGCAGATTGATATATGTCTATCCAGAGAGTTGCAAAAGATTTACAAGGACAACTAGATCGATACCTAGAGTAAAGTAGATTAATACATGTCTATCCAAACAACCGCAAAAGATTTACAAGAACAACCAGATCGATACCTCGAGTAGTGTAGATCGATACATGCATATCTAGAGAGTTGCAAAAGATTTACAAGGGCAACAAGATCAATACTTGGAGTAGATCAGATCGATATGTGTCTTGTCCAAAGAGTTGCAAATTATTTAGAAGGCAGACCAGATCGATACCTGGAGTAAAGCGAATTAATATAAGCAAATTTCAAAAAATTGAAAATTATTTATAAAGTGAACCAGATCGGTACACAAAGGCAGATGGATTGATACTCGGGACTTAGATCATACTATTCACATAAAGAGATCGATACATGAAAAAAGGGATTAATACTTCTTTTGAAATTAAAGTTCAACGGTAACTTCGGCAACATTTATGACGAATATTAAATGCGTCAAATCAATCCATTGGACTCAAGTTGCTTTACAAAAAAGAAGAATATAAATAAAATAATATAAATAGAAGATACACAGTGAAGCAAGTAGCAATGATTATTGAAATCAAAATCAAACGACATTCTTCAAGAGCAACTTTCAAATCTAAATAGTTAAACTCTCTCTCTACTATAAAACTTTCAAATCCTATGTGAGAAAGTTATTTCTTATAAGAGCTTATTGATCTATTTACTCTAGTGAGAGAGTAAAATTCAATATACATTTGTGATATTGTATTGAGTATATCTTCACCCGTATTAAAGAAGATTATTATGGGTTTTTCCTTTTCACCTGTAAGAAAGAAAGTGTAAGGTTTTCCTTTGCCTTAGAAAGAGTGTACTGGATTTCACTTGACCCATGAAAAATAAGGAAATAGTAAAACCTCGGTGGTAGTGATCTGTATCCGAGAGAGTAGACGTAGGCTAAGTTTTGCTGAACCACTATAAATTCTGTTTGTCTTTTTCACTCTACTACTGTTTTATTTATTATACTACATTGCATACATTTTTAACTTCTGAAGTTTTAAAACCCAATTCACCCCCTTCTTGAGTGTTGCCAACTGGGCCAATAACCACTAACGCAACAAAAGCATATAGGCACATTATAGAGATTGGCTCTAGTGCAAGTGGGTGATTGTTGGTTATATGCCCTAAATCTAATAAGGACGAATATTTAATTATACATTATTGAATCGATTAATAAAATTAGCAGTTTATTTATAAGTTCTATTTATAGCAAATGTCGATTACTTATAATATAAAGTCCTTAAATGACAAGAGAAATTAACTTAAATTTGATTTATGAGATTTCTTAATTCTTAAATGTTATCGATCGTATGATTATCAGCTTTAAGACATTGATAATCTATATTAGATTTGCATATGACATGTCTTCTTCTTTAGAAAAGAAATGTAATTGATCTCATAAGCTAATAATAAAGGTATTCACTTAGTTTAATATATGGATGCTTGTTAGAGAATAAGTACATCGAACTAACCCACTTGAGAACCCATATGAAGTATTATCTACGTGTTTATAAGATTTCTCTAACTTACGATAGTATAACTGGTCCTTAGATTTCAGGTCTTAATGGTACGATGTATGTGGATTATATATTCTTTGACATTATATCTTCATCATCCATAGCGAGATTGGGGATAAAGTAATGATTAGGCATAAACTATTTGTTTAATAGTTTTGAAAACTGTTGAAGTTAAATTATAATTATACATAGTATTTGTATTTAATTATAGATTTTCTAATTTGATTAGGATAATATTATTTAATTTAAAGATGATTACTATTAAAATTAGGAATGTATTTAGTTAAATGACTTTTCTATATGGATGAGGTTTTGAAAAATTAAAATATGAAACTTATATAAACTCCTTTTAGTCTAAAAATAATGTGAACAAAAAATTGAGAGAATTTTCTTTATGAATTGAGAGAAAACTATGAAATAAATAGTAATTTTTCTTTTTTTAAGAACTAACATGTAAGAAAAGACACTCTATATAATTAGGATTTAAGTAAATTTTAAAATATTAATTTTCTACCTGATGTGGATTATTATTAGAAACCACACCATTAGGTGATTGATCTAAGAAAAAAAATAGGCATAATCTCTTTATTTTAGTTATAACTTTTGGTTTTGATATTAAATTAATGTAATTTAAAAGGTTCTAAAAATAAAACTTAAAAATTCACAAATTCGTATTTTATAAAAAAAATTTGATTCAGACACTTTTAATGTCAAAATTGCATTGGAAGTTGCAGTTTTCAAAATTATACTCGAAAAAGATTATTTAATCTTAAGGTTAGAACTTAACATTTTGGTTTATATTTATTGATATTAGGAAGTATAATTAAATCATATGATCTTTATATGAAAATTAATATATATGATTAATATAGTTAATTAAAAAATTATAAATTTCTGTTGGATATGATATATTTAATTTTCAAGAATTATATCAATTCATATGAGTAGCTTTTTTGAATTTTATTTACAGCAAAAGATAGAGTAATTAAAAGCATATTAGACTACAGATATAATCCAACCTTCCCATATACTATAACTATATAATTAAAGCAAATTAATGATTTTTTTTTTTATACTTTGCTTTTGGTAAGTGGGTGTCGGGCATACCATGTTAGATGCCATCATAACACTCTCTTGTCTTCTCATCTCATCTCTTCACTAATTAATGTACCAAAAGCACTTTTATTTTCATTAGCTTCTCGGCTTAATAAAAAGGGCACTGTGAATAACCTTTTCCTCTGACAGAGTGTTATCTATCCGCTTTACTGGGTCAACTCGGATTTTTTTTAAAAATAAATAAATCCATTTTAAAAGTTTTTATAATTCAATTTGCAACTCTTTCCGATAAACCTGACCACTTTTGCTGTGAAAATATACTCCCGATAAGGATTTGATTAATCCTCCAAAGTAATTATAAATGTACTGTAGTTTTCTTTTTACCCTCCCCCTCACGTCTCAACTTTTTCTAAATGCAAATGACATCGCCCTTACAGGAGTAAATTTATTTATTTCTTTGTACATAAAGTTGAATAAATTTATCTTTTACCAATTTTTAATGTCAAGAGTTATTGTTAGGATATCAATTTAAATCCTAATGCCATAGCAAATTTTTGAATTTAAATTAATATAGAATAACACAATTAATAATTATATTATATTTTTTTTCACACATTTAGTAATATTTTCTTATAAATGTTAGAATTCTCAACTTAATAATTATTAGTGTTGTATCAATCTATTTATGATATAAATTTATTTAAAATTTTATTTATATATTTATCACATTTTATGAATGTTAATGTACAGGAGTTTAATTTTATCAATTATTAATAAAATAATAATAATAATAATAATAATAATTATGACAATGATTATTATCAAAAAGTAAGTTATAATAAATAATTTATTTAAACAGGTTAAATGAGTAGAATTTATGTTAAATATGTTAAATTATAATAAAACCTATTAGGCATAATTTCTATCTTGATTAATTAAATGAGTTGTGTGCAATTGATCATAATTTTAGTTATTTCTTATTTTAAAATAATAAAAATATAACACAAATATATGAATTCTCACTTCTACTTATTGGTTCATATTTTAAAAAAAAATATGAACATTGTGCCTAAAATTTTTATTGACTAATCAAATTTAGTATTTATCATAACATGTAGTGTTCTTTTGTGTGTGCATTTTTTTAATGGTAACGGCCTCTTATATCTACCATATTTTAATGCTTATTTTTTGTGTGTACATAAATTTAATAAAAAAATTATTAAATAAGTTATTAATTTTTTTTTGTAATAATTTAAAATGAATTCTTAATATAATCTTTTAAGTGAAGCTTTTTTTAAAAAAAAAAAAAAAAGTTGAGGTGGCATTAATATAATTTTTATAAGTAGAATTTGTGAAACATATAAAGTAAGGGAAATAATTGGTATATTTCAGCAAAGAGGATGGCATTGACTGAATGATTCGTGATTCGTGATTCGTGAATAGACTACAAGGATCGCCATAATTTAATTAATTGAATATTTAGTACTCTAAATACACTGTTTTATGCTTTGATGATCCCAAATTATTATTCTTTCCATAGTAGTCCCTAAATTAAATGCGGGTACGCAGTTGCAAATGAAAGTCGGGCGGTGGGCATCTAATTGGGCAACAAAGGCTTGCACGCCAAGCCAGGCCGAAGTAATCAATCATCTTTCAAATTCATCATTTGAAAAGACCAAAGACATTCAGAGAGACAGATGTCACGTCACCCACTCATATGGATTCTGTTGGGGCTGGGGCTGGGGCTGGGGCTGGGGCTGGGGCGTGCCATGGACGACAATTTGGTCTTCAAATTTTTTACTCTTTTCTTTAGTTTTGCATCAAAAGTAACACCTCCGCCCAGAAATCATGATAATTTATAATAGAAATCTAAAAGAACAAAAAAGTAAAACTTATCCAATCTTGTTCTTACTTGTTTTGAATTATTATTGGATTTGAAAAGGAAGCACAGGCACATCACATTTAATATCATAATTTAAATATTTAACATTTTTAAAATATAATAATATATGAAATTTTATTTTATTTTTAATATTTTAATCCCAACTCGTGGTTATTACCACCGTTGGAATTGGATGAAGCTACTATATTTTTGACTTGGACTCCTCCCTAGTTTCTAGTTACTACTTTGCTTTAAAGTGTTAAGATGAAGAACCGTCAAACTCAAAACAGTGTATTATGATTGACAGACACTTGTATTATCTTCTTTTGAGTAATGTTGTGTTGTTGACAAAATGCGAGACTAGTGCTCTGGGTAGGGCCAACTTCAATTATATGTTGTGATAACCTTCATCAATTTAATTATTCACGCCGCTTTCAACATATTCTTTTTATTTTATTTTTTTGTCAAAATATCTTACTAAGTGAAAAAAAAAAGGAAAGTACGCAATCATTTTATGTGTCAGGATAATTCCTTAGAATGCACAGTGATTATATCTATACAGTTCATTGATTTTCGCTATAATATATATATATATATTAATACATTTCAAACTTTTATTAAGTATTTTAATTTATTATGTATTATATTTGAATTTTAAAATATATAATTTTAAATTTGATAAATTTAACAAAACATATCAAAATACAAAAAAAAAAATGATAAAATATATGAACACAAATATTGTGTTACACATATAGTATATGTAGCTCTTAATTTTTTTTTTTTTAAAATGTAATCAAGGTCACGCCCACCATTTTGAACAAAGCCTGTTACATCATATATATTTTCAAAACTCACTTCACCTCAAAT
>JAXCLQ010000009.1:14993223-15013371 GCA_035584115.1 Cedrela odorata | reverse complement strand
TCTTTTACGACTTATTTGAATTTCTTGCCAACGTAGTTATGCTAGAGATCACTATTACTTGATGTTCATAAATCTTCTCATACCTGAACTTTTGATCCGGAGTGCCGAGCCCTTCCCCATTATTTGCCACGAAATCTGGCAAATAATTATTTCAAACTAAAAGTTCAACTTGATTCCTAAGGTTGAAGCACTCATCTGTTAGATGTCCAATGCTTTGGTGAAATTCGCAGAACTTCTTTGCATTTTCACTCGGCTTGGATTTTATAAGGCGAGGTTCCATTAGTAAAGTTTCTCATTTTTTTATTTCTTAAAGGATTTACGAGAGAGGGGCGCTCAAAAAGGAGAAAATCTTTTCTTCTTTGACTTGGGCTGCTCTTCTTGTATCATCTTTTCTTGATGAATGTTGTCCCCTTAGAGGGAAGTCATCTCTCCTATTCCTCGTCATGTTTTGGTCCAGTATTCGGCCTTCCTTTCCATTGGAGTCTCGAAAATTCCTCTTATCATCTTGTCTCCTTCTGGTGTCTGTTTTTGGGTTTTGCATCTCATCACGAGGAGACGGTCCAACGCCTTTTCCTCTTTCAACTAGAGGATGACTTGGTCCTTAATCTCAATTTCATCCAACAATTTTCTCCGAACCACTTCGTAGTTAATGATGGATAATTTTTGTATTACGTACCATTCTCGATCTACTCGTAGACTTCTCTTGAGACCTTCCAATATTAGTGAGTGATGATATTCTCTCATCTCCATCACTTTATCATGATATCTTTTGACAAAGTTCTTAAGGCTTTTCCCATTTACTTATTTCATAAGCAGCAATGAATTAGGGGTTTTATGACTGGTAATCATCTCTTTGAACTAGTTGATGAATACCTGGTATAATTGCTCAAAACTATGGATATTGTTAGGGATTAAACTTGTGATCTACTTCCTTACTTGTCCTTTTAATGTTAATAGGAATAAGTGACACATTTGGGATTTACTTAGTTCTTGTATTAACATTATCTCCCTAAAGAAATCCATATGCAAGGATGGAAAAGTTTTTTCCCTTGAAGGGAGTTATCTAAGGCATCTTAAACTTTCTAGGAAGGATAAGGCTTAGAAACCTTTGGAAAAATAGGGATTTGGGATGTACCCCAAACGAGATGTTGGTTCATCATTCCTTCTTCATTTTCGTATATTTTAGTCCACCAATTCCTTTACCAGCCTCCTGACATAAGCTTCAAGGTTATCTACCTTTTCATCGCGTTCCTTATATTTCTTCTCTGAGATGGGCTTCGTTTAGAGTCATCTTTCTCCATTTGACATGTTCAATTAAGAAACGTTCTTGTGTCTTTTAGACTCCAATTGCCCTCTACTTTTTGCTTGCGAATTTTCTCCTAGTCATCTTGGAAGTATTGAGGTTTGGGGCTAGGCTCGCCAGCAAACTTGAAAAATAATGTCGCCATTTTGAAGTTCTTCTGAAGTATAACCGAAGACTTTTCTCTTTCTTTTTTTAACGGCGGTGTATCTCCTTTTGGTGGTATTTTATGGGGGATTTATTTCATGATCTTTGGTATATAGGCTATTTGGAAAGTTGCTTTCCATGACCTATGACAGTGTGGGCATCCTTAGTCTATGAGAATCGAGTTGAAGCATTCTCTTTATCTCCGCAACTTCTTCTACCAATGCCTAAATTTGTTGATCTTTTTCTGCATGTTATCTTTTGCTATCAGCCAACCTTTGAATCCACCTAGCAGTTTCTACATTTTGATAGGGGATGAAGCTTTCAAATCGTGATTTGTGATTTTCAAGGATGATGGTTGATTGTCATCACCTTGGTTAACTGCCATTGTTACCTTGAGGGTATTTCCCTTGGGGTTTTCTCTTATCTTTTTTTGGTTTTTGGTTACATAAGTTCATATTGTTACCATGACTTTTCTTCTAATTGCTATTGTTTTTAGCTTTTTGCTTAAGTTTACCATAAACACCGCCAGATGTTGATGCATAAAAAATCCTTCTGGGGACTCTATGCACCAGCATCAATTTTCTTCCTTTAATTGGACGTTGCTCCACCCAAAACCACAATAAAATCTAATGGGGTAAAAGCCAGTGGTTCGGTGAAAACTCTCAATGCTTAAATCAGGGTTTTGCTTGTTTTATATTTGAGAGAGAAAGAGCATGACAAAAATAATATTAGGTTAAACAAAGCTAATTTAATGTGTCAAGCCCAGAATATAGTTATCATGCGTACTTGGTTGTCTTTGACTCTATTTTTATATATTATTTTTTGTTAAGTCTTTCAAATTAAGTAGGATTCTACAAAATCTGGCAATAATAATCCTAGATATATTTTGATTTTGGGAATCACGAAAGTTGTAGGAACTTGAGCCCTTCTTGTAGAATACATCTACTAGACTATGGATCTTTATTACAAAATGAGCCTTTCTTGCAGAATATATCTACCAGACTATATATCCTTATTAGAGAATGATCCAAAAAGAAATTGGAAAGAAAATGAATCTTTCGTCGATACGTAATTGTTGAGAAGCCTCTTTATTTATTTGAGATGACCTCAGACTGCATTATGTGTCTGAAACCTCTGTCATGTTGCGCCCAAGACCTTCATAGGCAGGGGAGGTCTCGGAATTAATACCTAGACCTGAGGCTTTTTATCTGAGTCTAAGAGGTCTCGGCCCTTACTATACCCAAGGTCCTTGTCACCCTATAGTTAAAGTCCCTTAAACTCAAGCCAAGCATGGGTTTCTTCCATCCTTTACAAGACTTCAGATTAGGTTTTGTATCACCTACTCGGGGGCCCAAGGCCTATTTCGCTTTACTTATATCTTAGGCCGTTTCCCAAACAAAGTTAATAAAAGTATTTGGGCATTGATAGCATTAACCATGGTTTACCTAAATTTAATAAGGCTTTGACCAAAATTAGAATAAATGTTAAGGGGTTTGCTAAAACTAACTGAAGCTTGTCTTTGTTTGTAACTAGTGAACTGAAAACTTACATTCACCATCACAGATCAAGCACTTCATTTTAAGACACCAGCCCTAATCTTCTATCTTGAAGACAGAACATGTAAATTGTAAAGAAAACCTATATAAGTTCACAGATTAAGGTAGTTAAACTGTGAGTTCATTTCATTGTAGTTAAAATATATACGAGTCTTGTAATAATTGAAATAATTAACAGTTTACTAGAATCAAATAAAAGTTTATGACACGAATATGCATAACAAATGAACGAATTTATTTATTACAAGTAACTAGTGTAGCTTACAATGACCGGAAACCACTAACCGATATATTATAAACTATAAAATCAAACAAATAGTTCACCAACGTATAGTATAAATTCAAGTCTATATGTTTGATAGAACACTTAGTACACTGATAGTTCTATCAATCTTAATGTTGTCTAATGCTTCCTTTGCTTCTTTGCTCTTTTCCTTGCTATGAACACTATATGAGTTAGCATTCTAAATTTGATGCAACATTGTGCAAAGATATCATACATACTACTAACAAGAAAAAAAAAAGTAGAGGCATGTGTCTTTACAAATAATTTATCAAGGTAGGGTCACGTTGGTTTTAGACAATTCGTACAATGCATTCCTTCAGCTCAACCTAGCTAGAGCTCTTCTTGACTGTCCTCTTCCTTTTACGAGATGTCACCATTGATAGTTAAGTGTATTTAATCTCGAGGTTTCACTCTCTGATAGTCGGGCGAGACAAGTAAAAATTACATAAAAAAACAAATAGGAAAAATATTGATAACCTATTTTGCATGAGTTATTTACCCGTGGTGACATCTTACTAACATGTTGCCAAAATTATAAGGAACAAAAAGTAACTTACATTTCTACCCAGTTGAATCTAATGAAGACTCATTTAATAAGCAAACGTTTCACAAACGTTCTTTCGAAGCAAATTTGTATTTATACGTCATCTCATATATAAGCACATGTTATAAAAGAAATTCGATGAAACAAGACAGCAAAAGCATAATTCAGAAAGGTATCCATTACAGTAAATTTATACTTAAAAGTCAATATGTACAAAAATACCAATTATAAGGAGAAATAGATAACTTATCCCTATTTTGAATTTAAAGATAATCAATATGTTAAAAGGGTTTATTAATCAAATAACTAAATAAACTTTGCAATAAATAACAGTTTGTGAGAGTAGCAAATGTGGGTGTTATCAATCTGTTTCTGGGTTTTTTGCAGCATGCAATTTTTTTTTCACAAATAGCCTAAAATTACAGTAAAAATGTGCTCTATTCATGGACTAGTCTCAACAAAAATCTGTCATTGTTTTTTGCTGCAAATACACAAGAAATGTAGCCAAAACTTACTTTACTTCTAGGCTATTTGTGGAAAAATAAATAGTGGCAAGTGCTTGCTGCAAACAGGCCAAAACTTCAACAAAATAGGTTGCTATTTCAGGGTAGTTTGCAACAGAAAATAGTAGCAATGTTATGCTACAACAACAAAAAATTACAACATATTATGCTGGTGTTTACAGCAAAAAACAACGATTTCTTTTAGATTCTAATTCATATGGCTTCTTTTTCAATGGGTTGTCACTCTCTTTCAGAGGTGCCTTACGTGTTTGCTCCTATATCTCAATAATTTTAGAGTTCATTCCAACATTAACAAGAATAAAAACATTGCTCCTTTCATAATTGTCGTGTTTACAAACTAAAACCATATTTTCTTTAAGATGCAACTCCTAATCATTCAAGAACACAAGATAGTGCCTTTCAAAAAGATATTACCTCTCTAGTCTTCTAAATCATATCTATAGTTTCACATTGTACTCTACCAAGCACAACTCTACAGTCCATGACTAGGCAAGGAATGTGTTTTCCTCTATTTTTATTTCAATTTGGAGTTCAAAATATCACTCTAAACTAAAACTAACTACAATTTTAGGGCTTTATATTAAATTTCTAGCAAATTAGATCAAATACATGAAATAAAAATCAATAACGCATGGAATCAAACTATAATTTCACACTAACATTTAGAAATTGATAATTAATTTAAGAAAATACACAAGTTTCAAGATTTTTGCATATAATAATAACATATAAAACTTGAATTAGCATACAAACATAACAAAAACAATTCCAAATTACACATTTTTACCTTGTTTAATGAAATGAAGTCGCCCAAAATAACAGTGCTTGATGAGGTAGCGTGTCGCGATATCGACGAGACAGTGTGTTATGACAATGCAACTCAGTGCTGATGCGAACTTGTGGAGCATGTGAGGAGGGAAAAAATAAAGTTAAAATGCCATATTAATGTTTGTTTTGAGAGAAACTTGAGATTTGATTGTAGTGAGAGAAATTATCTAAAATAGCCACTTTCATTTTATATTTTAATAAATTAACCACCTTAATAATTCTTTTAACAAACAAACCAAAAAACTATGTAATTGAACCAAAATAACCATGTAACCAAAAATATTAACAAACCTTCGCTTCTTTTCTCTCTCATTCATTTTCTCATTTTTCTTCATTTCTCAACTGTTTTTCGACAACTCGTTTTCCGATGAGAGGAAGAAGTTATAGATCGAAAATAATTGGCATTGAAATCTTAACTTAACTTAGGTGAGTTTAGTTTTATGTTATTGAATGTATATTTTCATTATCATTTTGGTATAATGTTGCCGGAAAAATGGTGTTGGGTGACTGAAAAATTTAACATATTTTTTAAAGAAGTATTATGAGATATTGTTTCAATAAGTGTTGATTTGCATTTTGTTTGATTTTGATTTAATTTTGTTTGTTTTTAGGGAGAATGTGGCCGAAATTGATTTCCTAAACTACTTTCGGTCACTATAGAAAGTGGTTCAATAGCTTTGTTTTTTGGACTTATTTGTCATTTTTGAATATTTTTGTAAAATTTTATAATTTGTAAAATTATTTGGAGTTAATTTAAAATTATGGTCACTTTTGGTCACCACTTTTGGTCACCACTAGCTGGTGACTGCTAATGGTGACCAAAAGTGGTTCAGTAGCTATGGCTTTTTTCAAATTTTTTGACCTATTTGTCATGTTTGAATTTTTTTAGTAAAATTTTATAATTTATAAAAATAATTGGGATTGATTTAAAATAATTTAAATAATTTACAAACTTTTGGTCTCATTTGTCATGTTTTTAAAGTTTTTGTCAAATTTTGTAATTTAAACTTTAAGAATTTTACATATGAATCCCTTTAAAATTTGAAATTGTCTAGTTCGATCCTATCCAATTGTAATATTTTTATTATAATCAAGATCTTATATGTGTTTGATAAATAATGACATTGTTTTTAGTTTAATTATGTATATTTTTTTAACATTTTGTATTTTAGTCTATACTTGTCACACTTTTGAAATTGCTAATATTGTGTGATATTCTATTATAGGTATGGCTGCTGTTAATACTATCATTGTACGTTATGGTGGATATTGGAAAATTTTATCGAGTGGAGAAGAGAAATACACTAGTAAAATCAAGGTTTAACCTATACGTGTACTTGAAAATATGAAGTACAAAGATTTTTGAGCTTGCTTTACAACACCTTACATATAAATTGAACCCAGTACAAAATTAGAATGAGAGTGTACATACTCAATCTTTGAACCTTCAATGCCAATAAATATTACAAATGATTTTGAACTCGAGGCATTTTTTAGTACAAACAATGAACATCTTGTTGACATGGACCACATAGTTGCCAAAAATTCTATCTATGAATCCAGCAAGGAAATCGGTAATAAAAGTGGTAATCTACACTCGTTTGCTTCTTCTGGTGGAAGCAACCAAGTTACTTCACTTATAATGCAACAAAGAGGTCAATAGGAAATGAATGTTCAACATAACTATCCACATGTGTATCATCTAATAGCACATTTCTCTCCACTTCAACACAACAAGAATGATTATGGCAGACATTCTCTATATCACAATCTTGATCCTGCAAGTAATTATTAGACAGTAAACCGATCATTCAAGAACTGATTCTTCACGAGATAGCTGTAGAGTAATTAGTGTTCGTGCTAGTTCAAATCAAAGAACCAACAAAAATGTTTTTGAATAAAGCATCCCATTGACACCAAACCACACAAACATGTTGCCTCCAATTCCACCGTCGTTCAATATGATGGGGATCGATGCAGCTTTAAGTTCTTCATTCGATTATGTATATGTTGGACATATATATATATATATATAGTAGTAAGCAAGAGTTACGCCATGGTTTAAGTATGATAGCATTGAAGAAACATTTTCAGTTCAAAATTTCAAGGTCCACAATAAATTAGTTCAAGGCAAAATGAGATATTGATTAGTGTAAATGGAGATTTCGAGCAATTAAGACTGGTACAGATGCAAATTTTTGCATTACTTGATTGGATACATTTCATAGTTGTCGGACTAACCTATTAGAAGATGGACATCGTCAAGCAAGCAATTAACTAATTGAAGAAGTGATAAAGAGTACGTTTGCAGACCCTAGTAGCATTTACACTCTAGCGAACATTAAGGAAGACATACAAAAAGAATACGAAGTGCGTAAGTCTTATCGGAAGGCTTGGCTTGCTAAAGAAACAATAGGTACGATGGTTGTTGGAGATCCAACTGAATCATTTGCTAAACTATCATTGTACTATCATATATTGATGATTATTATCAGTGAATATTAAAAGTATAAAAATTAATGATAAAAAATTGTTGTTTAATAATAATATGAAAAAACTTGATAATCTACAAAACAAAATATTGTATGATATCTTACAATAAAATGTGTTGATTATAAAAATAGAAATATTATTCATTAAGCAATATTATTGTATGATAAATTGTATACTTAAAGTAAATAAAATAATTGATCTTGTAAAAATCGACCGTAATGCAGTAATGAACGTTATAGTCAAAAGTAATCTAAATTATTTTTTTGCATATTAAATTGTTTAATTTTTTGAGTTTTTCTCTCCTGAATAGAGAAGCTTGTTGTTTTTCTTATATAGTCTAAAATTAAAATATAAATAATGAAAATACATAACTAAATGAATTGATAATTGAATTTTTGTCATATGTGTCGGGCAAGTACAGTGTAATGCTCGTTGGTCGTGTGAACTGCAAAACAATGATAGAATCACTATCTATATTTCAAATACATGTGGTTAATTGGACATACAAAATAAGTACGAACATGTACCATATTGTCGCTAGGTTCACTATTCAGATTGTCTAAAAGAAGTTCTCTTATATTGACCTAACACAAGTGGGGAGAACGTCATCAATTGCTTGAAGTATGCTTTAGACATCTCCCCAATCTCGGGCTCCAACCTCCTTTGCACTTTCACCTATGCACAAAATATTAATGATTACATTACATCAAAGTGAACAATTTTTTACTAAATATCGAGTTAATATACACATACTTTTTTATTTTCCAAAACTTTCTTGGTGAAGTGCTATGCTTTAACGTTAGACTTCGAGGAAGTCCAACTAAGTATCAAGGGTAATTCATTGCCTTCACGTCGAGTGTAATGCCAACATATTTAATGACCTCGTACATCCAACACTATTTAACAAACAACATGCTAAGTGTCAGGTATGTTATCTTAACAGCTACGATACAATTACAAAATTCACACATAAACAAATGGTAATTTTTTAGGTATACCTGAAATGCAATAACAAACCCAAACAAGTTATATTTTGGCATGTACTTCTTGCCTTTTTCCCCAAGAATGACAACTTTTTCCTTATATTTTTCTGCCCTCCCTACCATTACACGACTCAAAATTTTGTATAAATATGGGTAGCCTGCAGTTCCTCATGGATAAATATTAAATTGGTCAAAATTATCTACTATGTACATCAACTAGTTGTCTGCACTATAGCAAGACCCTCTACTAAACAATAGTCGTTCAAGCAAGTAATACAACGACAACTTGACTGCATCAATGTCATATATCGCATTGAAATTGAAGCTATTGTATATTTTATCTAATTCACCAAGCTGAATCACTCTATGTTTAAAATATTTGTTCTTCAGTCGATGACTACAATATACCTCAACTAGATAATGACTAATGTTCAAGCACGTCACCTAATCAAACTCCTACTAGAAAAAACCTAATAGTGATGCATCCTATGAGGAAGTATAAGACACTATCATCATTGGCGATGGTAATGACCCCATGTAATAGCATCTAATGTATGAGGATGTTCGAGAAATGGATAAAACCAATATCAAGAAAATGACCGAGGCAAGTTATTTGAAACAACGTTTTATGCTTCAGAGTCAATTTTTCTTTGATTTTTTCTATGACCCACATATAAGATAATGGAATTGGATAACCCTGAAAGTGGTCGTTATTAAGAACCTTTAATATTTTTGATGGCTTCACCATTTTTCTGCTGAAATGTACAATATCAAGTCGTAAAAGGGACTAAAATGCATAAATTTACAAGTTTGGGGATTGTTTTACATTAACCCTAAGCATTTCACAAATTATAAAATTTAACTAAAACTTTCAAAATATGACAAATAGGTACCAATATTTCTCAAATAACAAAAAAAAACTATTACATCATCAACCTTAGCACATAACTAACTAAATTGCATACATTTTAACCTAAATTTACAAAAATTAACTAAATTTTTAAGATTTCTCAAATCATGGCAAAAATATTCAAATTACAACAAAATACATAATCCCAGGTCACAACTTTGGATAGCAAAATCATCACAATAACAGACCAAAATATATAAATTTACAAGTTTGGTAATTTTTTTTATTTAACCCCAAACTTTTCTCAAATTATAAAATTTAACTAAAACTTTCAAAATATGACAAATATGTACCAATATTTTTCAAATAACGGAAAAACTATTACAATATCATTATAAGCATAAAACTAACTAAATTACATACATTTTAACCTTAAATATTTAAAATTTACAAAAATTAACTAAAACTTTTAAGATTCCTCAAATTTTTTCAAATTACGACAAAATACATAATCTCAGGCCACAATTTTGAATAGCAAAATCATCTCAATAATGGACCAAAATGATTAAATTTAAAAGTTTGACCATTATTTTAAATAACCAAATTATTTTAATAAATTATCAAAACTGACAAAAAATTTTAAAATATGACAAATAGGTCCAAATATTTCCAAAATACAAAGCTACTAGACAACTTTCGGTCACCAATTTGCATTTAATTTCCTCCCTCACCAATTTGCATCCATTTTTCATCTTACCAGTTTCTATTTTATCATTATTTCTATTTTTCGATAACTTCCAACAACTTTCTACAACATTCTCTCCAAAAACCATCAACACCAAACAAGATGCAAATCAACAACACCAAATAAAATTCAAATCAACAACACCAAATACTTATTCAAACAACAGCGCATAATACTTCTTTAAATAATATCTTAAATTTTTCAGTCACCCAATACTATTTTTCCGATCATATTACATTAAAATAATAATAAAAATATACATGCATAATAAAAAACTAAACTCACCTAAGTTAAAGATAAAAGATAAGAATGAGTTAGTTAAGTATCAACACCAAAGCCAAAGTGCGAAGAAGAAGTTGCGTCGCCGCGGCAAAATGTTAACTTTTTCCTAAGCTGATAGCCAAAAATTGTACTTTTTTTATTTTTTAATTCTGATGAACCTTTATACAAGAATCCAACGGAGAAAGATGTATCGTTTCTTGCAAGTATTGCAAAAGTTTTTACGTGAAAGTGATGGGACATTTGCTTTTGTATGTATTGTCACAATTCTCAATCACATAGTTAGATGTTGGTTCAAGTTGGTGGCCATTGCTTCTGCTTGTCCCTAATTGCAACGATCTTCGTATTTTCCTTTCCCGGTCCTACAGCTATACCATCTATTATTCATATCTTTTCAGAATTTATTTATTTCAGCCGAACTTATCCGTTAGGTTTCTTCTATACTTGAGTAATAAGTACCACTTCACAGTGGTTGTCCAAATCTATACGCAGCTATACCAGTACCAACTAAGCATAGCAGACTACACGTGACAAGTCTTGGAGGTTGCTGTCCTCTTCTGCTCTCTATAGAAGAATTTAATTAAAAATAAAAAAAAGAAAAACATAAAGGTTTCTTGTGCGATGACTACAATTATTAATTTAAAGTTATTTTTATTTATGTATCTATATCTTATATGCTTACTTACAGATTAGTTAATGAAGCATTAGCAAGCAAATTAATCCTAATTCTGTAGCTCATCAAGGTGATTTTTCCTCACAAAAAGTCCGTGAAATCCATAAGGAACTCTCTGTGGTAATTTGACGGCGGCCAGAATATCAAGATTAGGAGATTTTGCATCCATAACCAGGAACTTGGATTCCCCCACAATTTCATCATGAACATACGACACAACATACCCATCATCTTCTTGTGCTTGAGGATTATCAGGCTCCTTTGCCACGAAGAACGGCTCACCTCCATAGCATCCTTTTCCATACATCCTGCTAGCTACTATGCACTCTTGTCTTTCCCCTTTTGACACGTCTAACTTCACCACCCCAGATATCTTTGGCATTGGATCTCCTACAGCTGCATATACAAATCTATTTTTCTTCCCTGTATATGCTGGATTAATCACTGCAAAGTCTAGATTTCTTGCTGATATCGGATGCCTTTGTACCACCCCTGTGTTCAGATCTATTCTTACTTTCTCCACCAAGGCATGCACAAGATCCATTCTTTCTAAGGTGTGTTCGACTGATAATATGTTTGGTGCCAGCAGGACTACTGCGTTTTCATCAACCTCGTCCCATGCATTGATTGCGTGTATGATGTTAAAGCCTGGAACATCGAACCACTTCATTTCTGATTCATCTTTTGCGTATCTGGGTATGATTCCAAGTCTAGTGACTTTGGCTGGATCCGCACCAACAGGAGACCCTCCTCCGAAGATCATTTCCATGGGATTCATTCCTATCTGTATGTCTGCAAATATAGCATACTTTTTGGTGATTGCAAAATCATGGAGGAAAGATGGACGGGTCATGGAGAATATGGGAACATCCGGTTGTTTCATTCCATTTGCATCAAAGCGAAAGTAGGTTAAAAATGGAGGCACGGGACTGTATCTGAAAGCAAAGGCCTCGCCTGCGTCAGAATCTATCTTGGGGTGAGCAGTCATACTCATAAATAATTTACCATCAAAGTCATGGCGGCCGATTGTTTCTACATCTCCATTTGAAGTCAGGCGTACAGCATAAGGTAGATCAGATTCACCAAGTGCATAGAGACGTTTGCTAATGAAAGCTAAACTAGTATTAGCAAGACCAATACCATTAGCAGGATTGAATTGACCGGCAATGAATCTGGCAGCAGAGAGAGCACCACGAGCTGCAGAGGCTGTTAACCCGTTGAATCCTGAAAATACATTAGGAATGATTGGAGAACCAGCATCCCGCTCAATGGTGTACTTGTAAGTCTTGACATAGCGGCTGCAAAGGATGGCTTTTCCTTGAGAGATTGTAATAGAATGAAGCATGCCATCGCCATCAAAGAGGTGGTAAGGTCCACGAGGAAGGTACTGTGGGTTTGGGCCATTTCTGATGTATGCACCGTCTAAGCAAGAGGGGAGTGATCCTTGTATTACTTCACACTCAGTTGGTGGAAGCTCGTCAACCGGGGCAAAGTTATCAGAGAGGACGTGTCTTGGATCTACAGAGGATTTAAGAGGAGGGTCTATGAAGTTATTGATGATTTCGTCGCATGCGTTTAATATGATTGTTGGAATTGTGGGTTCTGCTCGTTTCTTTGGCACAGTTGGTACTGGTGAAGAAATTTTAATTGGTTTTGGAGATTGAGGGATGGTGGTTCTCGTGACTTGAGTTGCAGGCGTTTCTTCAATTCTTACTGAGGATACCTTGAGAGTGAGGCGAGCGGATTTTGGTGGTGGAATTTTGGTAATAGAGAAGAGTTTGGGTGGCGACGCTGTAGAGAGGGACGAAGAAGAGCAAGAATCCATGTTGGTTTGTTTCTAAACAACTCAAATTGATCCAGGAAGGAATAATTGATCCATCGGCGCACGATGGGCTATTTAATGGAGCCAATGGATCAAACAAAACTCGAACAACTCCAAACGCTTAGAAATTGACCGCACCTATTGGATAATGAATTGTAAATAACATTATTAGCTAAAAAAAATAGCAGATTAACTATAATAAAATACATTTAATTTTTTTAAATCTTATTTTAATTGTCTAAGTTTTAAGTTCGTGTTTCTATTTTTTTATGTTATTTTTTTTAAAAAAAAATTATATTAATTATTTTAAATTTTACATTTTATATATTAACCAACGGAAGATACATAAAATATATTATAATCCGGTGACAAAAATAATCAAAATAAAGAATAAATGGTATGAAGTGTACCAATAATGTTAAGAGTTGAAGTAAAATTTACAATGCGTCCTGTCAAGTGAGTAACACTGATAATGTCCTTAACTTACCAGTAACCAAAACATGTAACTCCCTATGATGCTCCCATTCCTAATCGGATACAAAATGTCAAACGTGGGCTGCTGCCGAAGCCGTTATAGTTGGCAGGTGACCCTGCTCATTTGCTTCGTCCTTTTCTCTCGTGATTAATAATTGTAGTAATTTTTGTTAAATTCAGAATTTCTTTAGCTTCATCAATTTCCTGCAAATAATTCCTTTCTTAATTTGGAGCACTCCTACCTGGGTCGAGCTCTATATAAATCTTCCCAATTATATATCAAAACTTTTAATAAATTTTTTATTAGGTAAATTTATAACATAAAATAGAACCCACAAACATAGAACTATTTCCTAACACCAAGGTCATTTTTGGTATGCAGAATATGTTGATATTAAGTGCACCTGTAGTATGAAATGACTTGTGTAAATACTTTTATTAATGTTAAATTTTTTTTATCTTCTTTTTTTATCGATTAATTGTCACTGGAAAAAAAAAAAAACCTTATGAGAATTTAAAAAAAAAAAAACTTTATTCCGACAGAATAAAACTCAAATTTTGAATTTTTTAATATAAATTGTTCAAATATCATTATTTTATTTTAAAAGTTAATTTTATTTCTCCCTTAACATGATTTACCAAACAACAATAACTTAAGAATATTGTCCCTAGCAAGCAGGCAGCCATCAGAGAAAGAGTGGGTGGATATCGACCAGATAAGAAACTGTGAGGTAGAAACGATGATAAGGTTGGAATCCATTAATGCACAGGGGGCCACCGCGATCAATAACAAGATACCATACCCTTTGGTTTTAGAGTTAGCAATATAAAAGATTTGCTTTAAACATAATGATGATAAGAAATTTGAAAACAATAAATTTCAGCCCATCCATTCAACAATTTGGCTGTGTTCTTCAAAGAATCTTAGATAAACATTAGCATGAATTGAAGAAAACACAACACTCAACCACAAATCAGAAAATAAAATTATACATAGAGGTTCAGATTTTGAACTACTGAATAAGAAGAAGAGAAAATGAGTGAATAATTACCATCTATATATATATATATATATATTATGTTGATAATATTTTTCCTGTTTTTGCTTTCACTGATAATCTATCGTAAGTCATTGTCAAATAGCTGATTTTTTATGCATTGATGCCAACATCTATTGGTAATAATCCACTAAATTCAAGATATTTAGGAGGATGTTCATTGATACTCACCTCAGTGGTCCAAATTTCCAGCAGCAGCACATAAAAGTAAGGGCAACCTGCAAATGTAATTGATACAAGAGAAACATTAACTAGAGCTAGAGATTCTGGTCATCTACCATTTAGGTTTTGGCAAGGCAAAACTTGAATCAAATATATCAAGAGTAAACAAATATCACAATAGCTTTGTCTTGGTACCTTCACGAGATTCTCAATTAGCCTCATTTTCCCTGTCTATTCTAGATTTTTTTATCTAGGGTTTTAAATAGGTGACTATGCTCTAACCATGAATTTGATACATTAGAACTACAAAAATGATTGTGTTAATCATCCAATCAGCCGAAAGTTTCAACAAGAAATTTCACATTACCTAAAAGGTATTGTAGAGTCAACCACTCAGGATACCCTCACCCACACACTAATAATGTGTGCCCGGGTGTAGGCCTATCCAAATTATAATGCAAGTGAGAGAAAATTAATAAATTAAAAAAAAAAAGGAGAGAAAAGACATAAGAATACAAAGGGAAATCAGTACCTTCATTTAATATTTCAATATTCTATCGTCAAAGTCTTGCTAAAATTTTAAAATAAAGCCCCATTTTTAGTGGCTTAATTCCTAATCAAAATAGAAAAGTAGAAATCTGCCCCAAAGTAACACAAATCCGACTCAAATAAGAAAACCACTTAGAAAAACTATGTCAAACAAAAATAAGTAACAAAATCATACTCAAACCAGTTAAGTAAAACCTAATCCACCTAGCATATGGAAAAACAAAAATAACACAAAAGCTAGCTTAGCTTGTCCTCCATCAACAAGTGGGAGACAGAATCAACAAGAAAACTGTCTTTGATCAGCACAAGTTAACAGCCAATTAATCAGTATGTGCATTCTGCTAATATGGACACTTTACAAACCTTAAGAGCAAAAACTTAGACAAAAGTATCAGAAGCTACATGAAGACAGCAAGTTAGCTCTCAAAGGTGAAGTTCATTTCTTAGCCCTCTCCTCTCCTTTTCTTTACTTCAATGTCAAGATTCACTCAGCTAATCCTGTGACGACATATCACACAGAACCATCAGATTGAGAGGAAATCCCTATATTCTAAAGCATGAAGATCATCATTAAAGAAAAAACATGTTGATAAAATGTTGCTCACAAACACTATAAGCAACCTTCCATACACAGTGTTATGTACAACATCCTAAGGAGCTAGGGACATATGTTAGGCATTGAAGGAAGAATTAATATTCAAATAGGAATTATTAGTGTTTTTCATTAGGAATCTATTTCCCTTTTCTTTGTCTACTTGATTTCCTTTTTATTGTTGGTTATGGTTTATTATTTTTCCTAAGTAGGATTAAGTTTTCTTTGCTATCACGATTTCAGCCCTATAAATAAGTGCCAGGTATTAGTGTTTTTTCTCCAGATTTACATCGATAATCAAAATTGATATTCTTAGCTCAATTCTTCTCCTCTTTCACTCTAATTTTCTCTCCTTTCTATTGTTCCTATTTGGTGCTACATCACAATGCGTGCACACACATACCAAATGCATTTTAGAGGAGAAATCAAAGCAAAACACAAACCGTTATATTTGTATAGAAGAAAAGAAGCATAATTGAGCAATTAATATGAGAGAACAATTTGCTAAAAAAATGTTGCTCACAAAAGCTTATGGTCATCCGTCATCCAATTCAGTTTCATGTTCTCTACCAGTTTTGTCCAACAAATTAATGAAGTTTCCTAACTTGCAAGCTAACTGACTATGCTTTAATCAAGATTAACCAGTAACTATATACTAATGATTGAGGCGATGGCTACTGCAATCTTTTTTTCTTTAGTAATTTGATTCACCAAGTAAACAGTGTTTGATTAATTTACCATAAAAATATCCACCAACTTGGACCAGAACCTCTTAGAGAAGAAAAGACAGAACCCGAACATCAATAAAGCCCTTTCCAAGTAACAATGGCAGATAAATCTAGAAATGGTCAGATTGCATGCCCATGCATGTTTAATGGTCAAGAATAGAACCTAGTCTATGACACCAACATACACATCCAGAATTGCCAAACACGCACACATCAACATCAAGCAGTTTGAATATTTAAATTTTAGTCAATAATTATCAGAAAGCCCATGCTTGCTGCAAACAGAGGGAGGATTCACAAGAACGTGTGCTTGCAGAAAGAGAGAGAGAGAGAGAAATTCATAAGGATTAGAGGAACTTATAGCATGATGCAGAGTAGACAGTGACAAAACATCATAAACCATCCTAGTCGATACTCATTTACAAGGATGTTTCATGATTATGTAGCTCCTGCACAATTTTCTCTAGAACATAAAACACTGAAACTTCAACCAGTAAACCAAACCTTGCAGCTTATGCTTGTCACAAAAAATAAATAAATAAATAAATTTGAGAATGATATTAGTATTACTCGATTTAAGGCATAATGGAATGTAAACATATTTCAAAGAAAGCATATGCAGATACATGCCTTTCCATTGGCAGCGAAAGCTTGTCAGTCCAACAAAATCAACAGCAGCTCCATGGTAAACAAAACTTCCTAAGATTTCATGTTACATGGAGCACTAATCATCAGCACACCGGTGCAGCTCAAAAGTTCAATTTTAATAACTAAACCAGTGTTTTTGAAGCCATACTGGAGTTGAAAAAGAATTTGTTATTATATTTGATACACTACAGTTGCATGCCACTTCTAAATTTCGATACAAACATACAAGGGCAGCCTTTCGCAAGCAGGGATGAAATCCTTTCCAGTTATGGTCTACTATCCTACTGACATAAAGCTAGATTGGCTACCCAATGCAAGTAGAAGGACAAGAAGTTGTGCCCAGCAAAGTACATAATCTGTGGCAAAGCATCAGTATATAAATTAAAGGAGTGGTCGTATATAATGTACACATAGAAACAGTTTGTTCTGTCCTGTTTCAAAGAGTATTATTAACACCAACACAAGCAATCCTCACATCTTTGATCAGTGATTCTTGGATCTGGATTCCAGATGCTTTCATTTTATACAGAAATTTAATGGCCTCAACATAAAAGCCATTCCGTACATAACCCATGAGCATGGCATTCCAAGCCGCAATATTTTTCTTACTAACTACCAATTCAAACACCCTCTTGGCATCTTCCAGTAACCCACATTTTCCATACATGTCAACCAACCCGCATTGGACATACACTTCTGATTCCAGCCCAATCTTGATAGCATTGGCATGCACTTGTCGACCACAGTTTCCACCATCATTCACCATACCACATGCCTTAAGAGCACTAGAAAGAGTATAACTATTCTTCTTTATTCCTTCTCTTCCCATCTCTTCAAAATCATCAAAAACTTCACGGAAATGCCCTTCTCGACAGTTGTTAACAATCTTAGCCGTCCAAACAACAGTGTTATGACGTCTAAGTTGGCTAAAGACAAAGTTGGCATCCTCTAAACACCTGAATTTCCCATAAAAGTTAATCAAAGAACCCGTTAAGGAAATATCGCTACTACTACCTACCTTAAATAACAAGCCATGTACTTGCTTTCCGAATTCCATATTCATCGTGCAAACACAGGCCTTGAGAATGCAAATTATGATCCAGGCCGGGAACTCCAACAACATATGACTTGTTCTACGTTGTTGTTGTTGGATCATTTCTGCAAAGAGAGTAATGGACTCTTGATAGTCCGCAATGTCGATGTAGCCGACGATCATAATGGCCCAAGAGTTGAAGTCCTTGAAGGTCATTTCATCGAACAGTTGGCGGGCAATGTAAAGTTGACCGCAGGAGACGTGCATGAGAAGGAGACGGTTGAGGAAAATTAAGGTGGGTCTGATGTTTCTTCTCTTTTTAATATGATCCTGTAATTCGAGAGCTCTTGCAGAGTCCTTTTTGTGGGTGCATTCTTTGATGAGAGAAGTATACATGTCAGGTGGTATGGGTAGGCAAAGACTGTCCATTAAGTCTAAAATGTTTGTAGTTGTAGTGGGAATAGTTTTGGTTTTGGGTTTAAGAGGTTTGGTGGTACGTATAGGTAGCTGAATTTCAGATGATGAGTTGATGTGGCACTTGATTCTGCATTTGCTGAACCTGGAAGATGATGAATATGAATGAGCATCAGCGATAATACACAATGATTTTGGGTATAGCGTCTCCATTCTTCTGTCCTGTTGTGTTCTCCAACGATATGGAAACAAAGGAAAGCTTGGCTTCTGGAGCCTGTAAGGCACAGAATTATCAACTACCATCACTATCGCGAGAGAAGTGCTGAATTTCAGGTCCAGTTTAGGGTGGTTAATGGTTATAGCTTCTATTTGGAAAATTTCCAAAATGGCGGTCGTTTAGGTAAATAGATAATTTTAGCTTTTCTTCTTTACCAATTTAACCAATTTTATAATTTTCTGACACTCATTTTATTATTATTTTTTCTCCCAATTTCATTTTTTCCAAAAATTCAATATCAAAATTCAAACATTGAGATAATATTTTTTCAAAATTTATCGGTGCAAATTGATCATAGAAACTTGAGTATATTTCAACGATTAAAAAATTTATGAACAAAAACAAGTAAATTGTTGTACATATTTTTTCTTATTTTTATTTAATTTTATGAATCAATACTTGTACGTTAATATTATAATTTTTTTTTTGGTTATAAATTGAATTAATTTGTTAAAATTTTTTTGAATTAATTTATCAAAATTTGACCATGAAAAACAATAGAGAGAAAATCAGTACAGTAAAGTTGGAGTCCACAACTAGGTTAGATTTCAACCCGGAAGGTGTGCTTAAAATCTAGACAAGTTGGAGGCTCGAAATCGAGCCCAACCTTAATTATTTTTTATTTATTTTTATTTTTTTAATTTAATTTATTAATCTCTCAACATTTTCATTTTATTAATTTTATTTATTAAACTAAAATTATTAATTATTAATTAGAAAACTTCTTTGAGAAAATTTTCTTTATTTTTTTCTTGCCTAGACACCATTCTATAATTAATATTTAAAAAAAAAAATTATGTTAATCTAACTTATATTTATTAATGTGCAAATAAAATAAATTTTGTAATTTAATTTCATCAATGATATAATCTTATATGAATTTTGTTACTCTTTCACAAGTATGAAATATGGAACTATTAAATATGGAGGATCATTGCGGACATCCTTATGGTGTCAAGGAATACGTTGGTTGAGATGTACAACTTTTAGCCATACCGATGAATATCAATTATTAACAATTATTACGGCTAATACAACAATGTTTTGATATAGATCCGATAAAATTCAATATTGATATCAAAATGGGTTACAAACACACCTTTAGAGGGTCTATTATGTACGTGGCTGACTCTGATGTATTTGCTTTCGTTAACATCATGGTGATTGCATAATCTTAAATTTT
>JAXCLQ010000009.1:14968312-14981150 GCA_035584115.1 Cedrela odorata | reverse complement strand
GGGGAAGAAGAAAATTTTACTTTATTTAGGTATGTAAACTATCATTGAGACCTTTATTATTTTTAAAATTATAAAAATAACTCAAAATTTTGAAATTTTTTTTAATCCCTTTAAAAATTCTAAAATAACCTTTAATATTTAAGAATCTTTATAATTAAGTTCAAAATTAATTCAAGTACTATTTTCTTCATCCAAATCCACTTATAACTTAATTTTATAAAATTAAATTTGGGCTTAAACAAATAACACTATTTTGAGCTCAAAATTCAACCATTCACCAAAAATTCTAACTTATATGAAATTTTAATTTAACCAAATAATATTAAATTATTTGATTAAATTTCTTAAATACTATGGATACTACAATTACAAATTCTTAAAATTACGGGCGTTATAAATACTATTAACAATACAAACTTGGAATAAATAATAACAACACATAAATTCAAGTAGATAATTAAGTGCTTATATCAAATACAAATCACAATACTTTTAAAATCACATCAAAAAAGACATATAATTTAAGTAGAATGCAATGGCATAACATTCTTGCAACTTTGGAGGTTATGTCTATATTGCTGACTTAAATAACACTTTCTCTTCTGTAAATGGTCATCCAAGTGTCTCACATCGACTTGATTCTATGTGCTAGACGGTTGGGAACAATAATGAAGGACATAACTCATTAGAGACAAATCAATCAAATTGATGGCTAATAGGATGAACATGATCCACATAAGTTGGAATAAGTGCTTCTATAGTTTAATATTGCAATTAGAGACCATTATATTTTATTTGACATGTCTACATGCTGCAAGTGTATGTACACTTGGAAATTAATCCAAATCAAAATTTTTACCCATTTATGTCTCGGTGCTCAAGTTGACAATACCATCACTGTCACCGTCCTTCACTTGGAACTCATACCAATCAACAGGAAAAATAGTCATATTCCTTATAGTTTTTATCCGCTTATTAATTTTGTCCTGAGCCCATTATGTGAAATGCAATTCAACTTTGCAAGCTTCGTTCCTCCTCTTGTAGAACTATTTTTGTAATAATCTTTTAAGATACTTAACCAAGGAGATAATAGAGAAAGAGATTGAGCATGTCGTAGAATTGCATTCAAATATTCTACAATGTTGATGCTCATTATGTTATATATTTTACTTGTAAAGAGAGCTCGAGCGTGTTTGTGACAATTAATCTCTTCCTTTAAATATTTGGTCGATTCTAGATTTATATGCTTTAATTTTGACACATGTTCGTAGAAGTAGTTGTCACAGTATATCTTCGCAGCCACAAATTAAGACATCATGAACTTGGCAACCTCATACTTTTTCACCGTCTTAAATTTTACACGTATGTTTCCTGAAAATGATATAAACACAGCAACAATTATCTTCTCAATATTAGCATGTCAGTAAAAAATGAATACTAAGTCTTCAACATCTTCAATGAGGGACTTTCTAATTACACTGAAGTCCCTTGATGATTTTTAAATTCATCGAGAGATTTTAGTTCATAACCTAAAATTTCTTGAAGATTTCAAAAATCATCTAAAGACTTTTGCAGAATCTTTAAAAATTAAAAATTTCGCAACCATTTTCACCGATATATATATATATATATATATTCTTTGTAGGTTTTTCATGCATTGTTACAAAAATCATATATCTGCACTAGTTTGTTAACATTATTTGGTTTAATAATAATGAAAATCTATTGCCTATGAAGATAAGACTTTTGGACAATTCAATAAAAATTAACACATAGTTTTGATATTATAACACACCTTTACACAAACCAATTGCAACAAACGTGATAAAAATTTTTTTGTTTATCAGATCCACAAACTTGGTCCAATCTTTGTTTAGATATCCTATACCTTTTCTCTTCCGTATCTTTTTCTTCTTTTTTATTTTACTTAAACAAGTTATACAAAACAAAAGTTTTGGCTCTAAGTGCAATTTTGTTTAAGATTATATTTTTTTAATTAAGGTTATGAAGGATTTGAAAATTGGCTAAAATTAAAACATACTCAGTTTTTGGGTCATTTAAGAATAAAACTCAATAATTTTACAACTTTGTGAAAGTTAGCATATTTTGTAGGCACATTAGTAGTGGGATTAGTAGCATTTTTTTTCTTCTATAAATAATACCTTAAACTACTTTATTTATTATGCTTACAATCATAAGTAAAAGGGTATTTTTTAGCCATATGATCAATCAAACGATTAATAATTATAATTTCCAAAAGAGTGGGCCAAAGTCTTATGGTGATATACATGATAACACTATTTAACATGAAATTAGAAACCACTTTTTCTATTCTTTAATACAAAATTAGCTTTCTTCTTCACTCCTCTCGTTTGATACCATTTAACATAAAATTAGAAACCATAACAACTTATGCTCAGCGCTGTTTTGTGTTTAATTTGATATTGTTTTCAATTTATGTAAAATATTTCAAAACTTCTGGGTGGTATCTGATAATTTCCCTAATAGATTGATCATCATTATACAGTCGAATTATATCACGCCACGTCAACCGGACAACCACGGCTTCGAGATGACTTTGCCTAGCCGATCAAAATCAACCGAACACGCAAGTCATAAACTCGCGCAAAGCGTTAAATGAAAGGTCGGATTTTTGATTTCTTTGTTCAGAGAAGACAGCAGAACAGCTCTGGCGCAAAGCGTTAAATAAAAGGTCGGATTTTTGATTTCTTTGTTCAGAGAAGACAGCAGAACAGCTCTTGATCATGGCGTACGTTGAGCGGGGTCAGGACTATATTTCTCTCTTAATTTTTATTTCTGGATTTTTTTTTTGTAAATAAATTTCAGGATTTGACTGACAAATTAGAGTTTTTAATCTACGGTTTGATTTGAAATTAAGGTTATCGTCTCGCGCAATTTTATCGTTAATTAGTTTATTAGAGTCTCTTACAGTTTCGAATTCAGGGTTTCATTGGCTGATCATTATCCGAGATTTTTATTTTTACATTGGGTTTTTTTGGTTTGTTTTGTGAATTAATTATCATTGTTGCCGTGTGACTTGCCTTGTGAATTTGCCTACATTGCATGATTCTGGGAGATTAGGGTTTCCATTAACATGATTGGATGCGATTCGGTTGATGGTTTCGTTCAAATCATAAAAGTCAACGCTCGCGTTGAACTGAATTAGACGTTTTGGTTGATAGTTTTTTTAGTTATCCATGAAAATAAGAAGCAATGATTCTGCTATTCCTTTGACCTACTCAAGTGTCCGAGTGAAACGATAGGAAATTTTTGACGACCATTGAGCCATTTTTCAATGTCAAATTCTATTAAATCTTGATGAACATTTACACTTAAATCGAGCATTGGTTCATTTGGATTTTGGACTTAAGTAGAAACTTTGTCAGCAATATGCTTAGTTTAAGCAGTCATTCTGTTTCTCTTTTAATTGTATTCCTATTTTGATTTTACCTTCTGACCCAAAGAAACTTATATTTTCATTATTTTGACATGCTCAATACCTAGCCATATAAGTTTTAAGAGTCATTTGACATGTCCGTTTCTAAATTTAAATTTTTATATGATGTTTAACTTCTAGGTCTAGAGTTTATCGTTTTGATATCCACTGGAATTGCTCTACAAAATAGCTGTCTGTGGTGATGTATCAGTGGTGGAAGATAAGTTGGAAGTAGATTAGATTTCATCAATATAGTGTTCAATTTGAGGTTTAACTTTATACCTCTAGGCATAATTGGGAGCTCTTCTCCCCAAGAAAGGCTTGGTAATATATGTAGAATCATGTCAGGTATTTTAGATTTTCTCTTTCATATATTATGATCATTATTGTGATTGGTAATAATTTATTAACACAAGAAACATGAAGAATCCTGAGAGAGGGTCAGTCAGCTAATTTATTAATTATTACCATATTTTTATCCCTTTACAGATTTCCTATAAATATAAAAAAATGCTAATTTTTGAAATATTCTATACTCTATTTTTTTCTCTCTCTCTCAACTATTCCGAAGCTCAAACTCTGCCCGATTTACTTCTCAAAATCCAGAAGGAAAGAAAATGAGGTATAATTCCGCGTGCTTTTTAACCTTACTTGATGAATGTCTGTTTGGTTGAGAAAATTAAGGAAATGGGGGAAATGTAAAGAAACTTTTAGATAACAATCTGCAGTGTCAAAATATCTGTACAAGGTTTTCTAGGTGTTTTGTTTTTTTTTTTCCGGTTTTCTTTAAATTTCTTGGCAACCAAAAAGTGGGTATGGTTTTTTTCTTTTCTGGCCGAACAGACATACTGTTTTCCTTTCTGTTTTGTACCTTTGGTTTTCTAAGGAGCCAGCAAAAATGTTGCCGCCTTGTGTCTGAGAATGTAGAAGGAAAATTTCTAAACTAGCCACGTTTATAAATCATTTTATTAAAATAGCCACTTTCATAATTTATTTATCAAACAAACCAAAAAAATTATATTTTGACAAAAATGCCTTCTATTCCATAAAATTTAACAATTTTTTTTTTTTAAATTTGAATAGACCCCAAACTTTTGAAATTAATGAATAATAACAAAATATTTTAACGTTTTGCAAATTAATACTCACAGGTTTAGTTTGTTTGGGTACCAATATGCAAAACTTTAAAATAATTTATTATTATTCGATAATTGCATAAATATAAGGACTCATTCAAAATTTTTACTTTTTTTGTCACTTTTGGTCACCCCAAATCCACTTTCAATCACCCCATTTGAGTGACCGAAAGTGGTTTGTTTTGTAATGTTTTTATTTATGCTTTGGTTATGGGGTTTATTTTGTTCTAATATATGATTTTTTGGCTTCTTTGGTAATTGAATTATGAAAGTGATTAATTTGGTAAAACAAAAAATAAAAGTGGTTACTTTTAAAATTTTCCTGATAATTTTTTGAAAATTTTATTTTGGATGTTAAAATTTGCTACTACTTTATTTTTCTTAAGAATAGTAGCAGTTCTTTGTTGCCTTTTATGGGGTCATTTTGTATGGCTGAGTGCTATTGTTTAGCTGAATGCCTTTTCTATAAGCTAATTCATACTGCTTCAATTGTGAATGGATGATTACTATGACCAGTCCCTGGTGCATTTGTATTTAGTAAACTCTACTTGAACAAATGATATTGGCTACCACTGCAGTTTTGGTAGAGATATTACTGTTAATTAATTGATGCACATTTAATTGGTGTCGTTGTACAACATTAGAAGAACCAGAACCAGATAGCTGAGGATCGCTGAAGCTGTTCTATAAATCAAATCCAGCCTCTAGTGCACTCATCTTAGGTAATCGATTATATATATATATATATATATATGCTTTATCCTCTTCAAATGTTTTTGAAGATCTTTTTCATAATTACATGCTGCTAGCATGAATTGTTGATATGAATCAGAATTGGTTTGCATGGATTATTGATTTTATGTCTGATTGTGTTTGATAGCTGTTATAGTTCATTTTTATCTCTAGTCTAATCTGCATTCAAGGTGTTTGATGATAAAATACCTGGGAGAAATATAGCTTGGTACAATACAATAATTCCAGGTTTACGGAATAATTCTTGTTTTAAAAATTCAATTTGAATTGAAGTCCTTCAATTTACCGGGATTCAAAATGTTGGAAATTCTTTATAGAACGTACTACTTTCTTTGTTCAGCAAGGGAATGTCAATTCTCATGACTCATTTTCTACACAACATTTCTAGGAATCAAATTATTCTGCAAAACATCAAGTCTTTTTCTCAAACAATGCAAAATTACCCCTTGGCACTGTTTAAAACAGATTGACTAAAATTATCTTCATAACACATTGAATGCCGTATGCTGCCTGCTTGTTATTTTGAAAGTTGCTTTGTGCTTCCTTGCATTTTGTACAAATGACTGTTAACTGCTCTTTATTATTTAGGAAAGAGTCCATTTTCTCAAGGCCAATTTGTTGGTTGAAGTTTTTCTAATGTAGAACTGGTCCTTCATGATAAGACAAAGACATTCATGTAATCTGTGAGTTAATGATGACCAAAACTCCGATGATTCTTTTCATATTTGGTGCTACTTAAGATTGATTAGTATACAAGGCGGTGTTAGTCCTCTTTGACTTGATTCTGATTCTGAATAATCGTACTCTTGGATAGTCTAAATTATGTGCCTCAAAAATTTTATTTGGGATTAAAATGAAAATTGGGCAAGAATTGTACCTGGCAACAAGTATATACAGTATAGTTTTATGCTAAATAGCTATACAAATGACTATATTAGTGAATATTTACATGCATAGCTCTTTATAATTCGTCTAGATAAATATCATAACATGTTTGCTTCAAAATTCCAACAAGTCAATTAATATACTTCACATGATTAGTTCTAATACTCTCTAATACCTCCTGATGCCAAGTATCAACATGCTTTGATATAAATAATAAAATAAAATTAAAATTAAAATGATTCGACATACTTCACATTATTTTTGCATAAATTCCTTGTGCCAAATTAAAAGTCTTGAGTTCTTTAGGCAAAATGAAATCTCATGTTTCCTTAAAGAAAATCAAAAGCCAGCCTTAGAAAAAATAAGGGGTGGTGATTCAAGTTTTCGTGTCATATTCGTGTCGTGTCAAACAAAGATATAACAAGGATCTAACTCGTTGAATAACTATGTCAAGAATTAAAACACTAGCCCCACTTAATTATTAAATGGGTTAAGCAAGTTGTAATTGTGCGACTCACTTAACATATATATATATATATATATTTAAGGGGTTTTATCAGATATCTCCTTGAGGTTTATAGTAATTTCATTTTGTGACAAGTTTTGTGGAAATACATCCTTACCTCCTCTCTAACCATAAGTTGACTAACTAAAAGACAAATATACCTCTGATTTGTTTATTCTTCATAATTAAAATCCTAATTTATTCATTCTTATTTAATTTTTTTGTTTTTAATTTATTTATATTAGGTACTAATTTATATTCTAAATTTTTAATAATATAAAATTTTAATTAACTTAAAATAAATATTATTAATATATTATCATATTATTTAAAAAATAATTTATATTAAATTTCTAAAATTTTACAATACAATTATTGTGGTATAAAAATGCATTAAATAATAAAAATTAGAACATTTCAATATTATTAGTAATTAACACCATTTGAATATTTATATGATAAAATTATTTTTTTAATATAAATTATGAATCTTGTATGTAATAGTAAGTAATTCTAAATTAATTTGTTAGAAAATTAATATTTATATGTATATATATATGTGTGTATATATATAATTAAGATATATATGTGTGTGTGATAAAGATTTTTTTAATAAAATATTATTTTGTTTGTTTTAGAAAGTATATCTAATAAGCTTTAAAACTTAAATAAGTTTTACTTATAAAGAATAAATAAATTAGGGATATATTTATCTTTTTAGTTAGTCAACTTATGGTTGGAGTGGAGCTAAGTGTACATTTATACAAAATTTGCCACAAAATGAAATTAGCACAAATTTTAGAGGAGGTATCTGATAAAACTCCTATATTTTAATATATTCTCTAAAATATTTATAGCATTACCAACTCAAATGCTTATCAATTAATTGAGTAGTAATTGAATTCTCGGGTCAAGAACTCTAAATTCAAATCCGACATAGTTATTAATCTTGTTGTATTCTTGTCACCTATTTAATAATTATTTTATCCTAGTTTAACCCAAATCGCTAACTTCGTATAATGTTCATGTCGGATTATTGACAGGTTATGTCACAAATTGCCATCATAGAAAATATAAAAAATTCTAAGTGTTATTTGGACATGTTTTCAAAAAAAAATTTTCATTTTCGAAAACAGAAAACAATAGAAACATGTTTAGTGGCATGTTTTACGAAATTTGTTATTGAAAATAGAAACTTTATTCGCAAAGTTATAACTAGTTAGTTGAAAACAACTTTTTGTTGTTTCCATGCTTGTATTATTGGACTCAGGCACGAGCACAAGCACAAGTGCAAGGGTAATTTTGGTTGTATAAAATTTAGATGAATACTTATCAATTCTCTACAATCTTGCATGATACAAGTCACTCATTGATACAATACCTACTGCACGAACAACATCAAAGCAACTTTATTCTCAAAATTATAACTAGTTAGTTGAAAACAACTTTTTGTTGTTTCCATGCCTCTATTATCGGACTCAGGCACTGAGCACTAGCACAAGTGCAAGGGTAATTTTGGTTGTATCAAATTTAGATGAATAGTTGTCAATTCTCTACAACCTTGCATGATACAAGTCACTCATTGACACAACACCTACTGCACCAACAGCATCAAAGCAGCTTGCACAGCTCCTACAGGTACAAAAAATGGACTGATTAGACTCCAATCAATGCACAAAAGCTTTAGGGTATTTTGAAATTAGGATTTTAGTGAGCAATGGCTAGGACTTAGAATAAAATTAGGGTATAGGTCAGGGATGACAACTAGGTTTAAGATTAAGGGCTAGTTTGGAATTGATGTGGCTTATAAAATAGTGTGCTTCTACTGTGTTGAAGAAATAATTAGCTATAAGAAAAAACAATTGAGTATTTGGTAAACTATATTGTCGAAAGTAGTGTGAGTTTTAAAAGTGAATTGTATGTGTTTGGTAAATCTTACTATTCAAGTGTGGTGACAATGTATAATGATCATGATCAACAAATTTTTATTACTTCAGTTTATCTCTTGACGTTTAGTAACTACTTTCATATAAGGAGGAAAGAGAGGATGGTATGAGAAGAGATGGAGATATAAAGAGAGAAGATTAAGTGGTTAGAGTTTGAGATGATGTGATTGAAGTTTCATCCAAAAGAATTGTTGTGTTAGCAAAAAATTATTTTCTTCGTGTAAAAGAAACGACAAGTTATAGGACAGAACCTATGTCATCTCCAATTAGATTGATCTGAGATTAGTAAAATAAGTAAAAACTATAAGAAATAACTTTAGATCTGAATGAAACTTGGAGGACAAAAAACATTTTTGATACAATAAAATGATATTTTTCATAATAATTAAATTTATTTCCCCTTTTTGTGTAGTTAGTGTTAGAAATAAATATTGTTTTATGAAACTATTTTGGCATATATGTTTTTCTCATATGAGATTTTGTAGATTTTACTTGATAATGAACTGCCAACAACAATTCAGTCTTAATGGAAACAACTTGAAAAATAATGCTTTGGATCTCTCCCTCACTTTTTGGTGTGTATGTGTGTTTCTCTGTATTACTGCTATGGCAGTTTACTCTATTTTTAGTACTTAGATTAATGCCTTAACTTAATGATGATTCGAAACCCTAAAGTAGTTCCTGTTAACATCTATCGTGTTTATTCCAGGTTTGTTTCTACTTGGGACTTTTGGAGCTGCTAACCTTATTTATGAATTAAATTATGGGCTCTGATTCTGAGGGTAATTGATTACAAGTAGAACCTAAAATTGATGTTTAATTTTCTGACGGATTACTTTTGCTTACCTTCTAATTTCATACTCAATTGAAAGGTAATTCATCGCAAGTGGACACTAAAATTGATTGTATTTTGTGTTACCAGGAAAAGCGGTTGTTATAATGGGTGTTAGTGGTGCTGGGAAGTCGTAAGTTTTATTCCTCATAGTACTTGTCTATTTTGCTTTAAGATTCATTCTGCCTTTTTGTTGTTATAGTTTGCTCTTTTTGCTAGAAATTTTATGTGATTTCTCTGAGTGAAAAGAAAAACAAATAACAAGGTTTCTAGGCATTATTTTCAACTAGTTGCAGTAGTACCAATTCTAGGAAATCTTTGTATTTGAATTAGATGGATGACTTTTTTCTAGGTTTGTAAATTAAAAGCCAATAAGATTGCTGATTTCTTCAGTGGCAAACGTTTGGTCTTTGAACATTGATGGGTTACAAATTCTAGTATTATGAGTAAAATGTACATAATATTTATATCTTCCATTAAATAGAAATTTCATTTTAACTGTAAAGGTGCAACGAAGTCAGATTGTAGACAATTATGAAGTCATACTAGTTAGTTATTTTTCATGTACGTATCCAAGGATCTACAAATTCCAATATTGAATTTCCAGTAAAACTTAGGTGGTGTTTGGTTTATGATCCGATAACAATTTTCAAGAATAAGATACAATCCAAAAATTTGAGTTGTATTTTTATTATTTATACTGGTCAGCTGTTAGGTTTGATTAATAGCTGTTGAGTCTAGGGGAGGTCTTTGAAACCCGATGGGTGTGGTTGGCATTTGCAGAAACCTCAGGGAAGGTGTTGAATATTACCCCATTTCAGGTGGCGAGTCTATTGAGATCCTATGATAGTTGAAATTACCAGTTCATTTTCTATTATTTAATGTTGTGTTTAAATATTATTTGATGCTCTGTTAAATCTAATAAGGTATGTTGATATGAACGGAGATCTGCAAAATTGATTTTGATCTCCATTGTAATGTACCGAAAACTTTGACTGTATTCTTATGTAAATATTTTGTTTATTGTTTTTGCTCCACATGATTGTTTTCTTTTTCTTTTCTTTTATATCTTTGCAAGTTCTTGATTACCTTATGGTTTCTACTCATGCTTATTATGTATTCATACATGCTTCAACAGCACCATAGGTGAGATGCTAGCCAGAGTTTTGAATTGTGATTTTCTTGATGCTGATGATTTCCATCCGCAAACAAACAAGGGTATGTAAATTTGTTATAACTAGTTGACCATGGATATTTTGATTTCTGCTATAGGTTTTAATTATTTTGGACTTTGAATTGTTGTATTGTTCAACACCATAGAGAAGATGCTTCAAGGAATTCCACTTTCTGAGGAAGACCGGATTCCATGGTTGGAAATGCTTCGGGACATCCTAAGGGAGAGAATTATCAATGGAAAAACAGTGATACTTGGATGTTCTGCTCTGCAAAAGAAATACAGAGAAATACTTAGATCTGCTGACTCTAATTATGAAGCCAGAAGCTATGGTTGCGTGGTGAAATTTATTTTGTTGGATGCTCAGGTTGAGGTGTTTGCTGCTCGGCTAGAGAAAAGAGCTGCAGAAGGGAAACATTTCATGCCTGCTTCACTTTTGCAATCACAGTTAGATTTGCTTGAGATAGATGATTCCGAAGGCATACCTAAAGTTGATGCTACTCTAAGTCCTCAAGCCATTATAAATTATATAACAAAATATTTTTTCTTAATCAAAATTCATGGCAGCAGCAGCAGCGGCAGCAATGAGAAACTGTAATATAGTCTCTTCAACAATTGAAGGAGAGCTTGGACTCTCCTTAATGATCACGAGGATTATGGACACCCATATGATCCCCATCAACTTTCAGCATTTTATTTGGCACAGGGCAAATAAAAAGATGCATTATAATAAAACTTGAACTAGGAAAATATTTTTCAGACTTTTATTGTAAAGATGGAATATGCACCGTTCCATTATACTTGTATGTAAAACACAAAAATAGGATTCGCTCATCTTATGGACCGTTATTGCATGTGACTAGTTTTGGACTTTTTCTATCTTCTATATTTAAAATTTCTAAAATTTTTAAATTTTTAATTAATTAAAAGTATTAAATATCACTAAATTTAATTTTTATATGATTGTTGTTATTTTTTTTTATAAATTTTGGATCTTTTTAATTTTTAAATATTTCAATTAATTATTCGTGCATTTGTGTACAGTGAAGTATTAAGTCATTAGACTTCCATGTTTAGAACGTAAATCTAACCTGACTCTCCGTAAATTCATTGTTGCCAGTGTTTAGGTTAGTTTAGTTGATTGTATTTCAGGAGGGTAGAGCGCCTAATTATTGAGGCACCAAATCGTTGCAAATCAAAAGAAGATTAGTAGTAACGTTTAAAGTAGCAAAGATTCGTTTTATAATAAGGTGAACAACGATCTCCTTTAATTACTCACCTTTTTATAAGAGCTATAGTTTTAGATACTCATAATAGTAAAGAGAATCTTGTATGTGCGAGGGCATGTAAACGTCTGCGAGAGCATTTGCACATGCAGGTAGTATTTTCAGTTACCAACAAGTGAGCACCTTAAACCCACATTCCCGACGTATTCACAAGTATTTGAAAAGTTTAAGCCGAAGCATCATCTCCCAGGGCCAAAAAGAGATGGATAATCAAGCATAATGCAATATGGGACTTCCATATCAATCAGAGGTCCTCAATACATCTAGATTTTTTCCTTCGTTCATAAACTCTGAGTTTTTGACAAAAGTCCTGGACTCACTTACTTGTACATTGGCCTTTGCTTTTTGAAACGAAATGGTTGATGGTTGTGTTAACGTTTGAAAGTATCACTAGAAACACATAACTTGACAGTAACAATAATAACAGCGATGCCATTTTCTTTAGATTCATGAAACAGTTTTCTGGCATCATCAGATGTAGCAGATGGAACCATTCGAGGCAAGACCCTTGCAACTTAGAGATAACAAATAATTAAATAACAAAGTTAACACCCATTCCATCTGACATCCCCCTTAACTGTGTAATGCCAAGAAGGCATCATGAAGGAGCAGAACTCTATAACCATCTCCACTACCAGTGCTTTTCCCATCTTTCATGCGTCCAATATCTCCTCCTGCAGGAATTGAGAATCATGACATCCAATCATTAAAAAATTCCGCAATCAAAATAGTTTGATTGATAAACAATTCTTTTATTTTAAAATACAAATGAGTACGAATTATTCATTCTCTGATAGAATAGAAAAAAATATCAAGCAAGGGAAAATAATATTTCTTTATAAAAATAAATAAATAAATAAATAA